>JAPKLX010000001.1:1956425-2013589 GCA_026898415.1 Leonotis leonurus
CTCGCTTTGGGTGCGAGAGGTCCCGAGTTCGATTCTCGGAATGCCCCTTTTTGTTTTCGTAGTGTCTTCCACAAAGGAATAATGTCCTCCCTTCTACCACCAAACCAACTTACCTAGGTCCAAATGTTTTTAATGCCCAATTTTTAATTAATTACCTTCCACAAGTGAATAATGTCCCTCCTTCACCGCCAACTTATCTACTTCCATAATTATCTAATGCTCAAATTTCTACACAAAGACAGGCAATTCCAAACCCTAGAATAGATCCTCGCTGCATAAAATATAACCTTTCCAGACAAAATATGTAAAAAAGTAAAATCCAAATCAAAGGAACAGCAACAAAGATACAAGTCTGCAGCTTCACATAAAGATTTCCCATATAACATTATATGATTCAGGAATTTATGAATCTGAAATAGAGGACAGTAGGGTCTTTAATCTAGCAATATTCCGCCGAATACAATAATGGTTTTCAACAGTAGCGTAAATTAATGAAGTCAAAAGGAAACCTTAAATTAAAGCAGAAAATCAGATAATTAATTAAGCACGAGAAAATTCAAACCAAGCACATGTCCCAAATCAACAAAATAGAATTGAAAATTTATACGCTGAAAGTCTTACCTTCTAGACTTCTGTCGCAACCCTCAAAAGGGCTCCCCAGTGGAATACAGTTTCAGCTGGGGGTAGTAGAGATGAAAAAAAGAGGTACACCGACGGCGACGGCGGAAGCAGCAACGAAAGTGTATGTATGGTATGGGGCGGTGGAGAAGTTATTATTAGTGGAAGTTGTTGCAATTCACTCTTCAATCAAAGCAACGGCTATATATTTATATTTTATTTAATATTAACAAATGAGATACAGTTATTTTAAGTGAAGAATAAAAAACCCTATACTAAAATTAAGACATCATATTTGTTTATTCATTAGGAAAAAAGAAATCAAATTATAATTTTTGTATAATTCGTAATCATTTTTAAAATCTAAATTAAAATATAATATAAAATTATTTTATATAACCTAATGTACGTTACAAACATAATTGGGCCGTTCGAAAATTTATAATCCATGGCTAGGCTGATTTACATGGTTAATTTACTTTCTTATCGCGCTAAAATTAAAAAATTATCTTATTAATAATATTAACTTGTTTCTAAAAATGGCAAAAATATACAGTAAAAACATAAATTAATAATTGTAATGTTTTGTTACTTTCGTTCCATTCTCGAGGAATTGAGCCACCTAATAGGCTCCAATCTTCACCCTATTATCAAATATATTATTTTGAAGTCTTTATCGGGTCTAATTAGACTATAAGACTATATTTACTATTGTAAAATAATTATCATATAGTTAACATAATTATAAAATTATTATAATGAGATGATTATTGTATTTTAGATGTCAAAGATAGGCTGTGTTCAATATTAGTCACAATAAATAAATCAGTGTTCTTAAAATCAAATCATGTCTCCACCATCTGTATTTTCCTTGAATGAACTCCCAGTAGCGATAGCATGAAATAATCATGGATATTCCTACAATATAACAAATAAAGTAAAAAGATTATAATAATTACCAAATATATGAAACAATATCAGAATCAGAAGTTACAGCTGGAAAATATTAATTTCTACCGAGTCAGTAATATGAAAATTGAGCACCATTTCCATAAAAACGTTGTATGAAAGGTACTTCACAGCATATTTAGCTCTACCAATAACACAAAATTTAAAAATATCCAAGCTACATACAACTAAAGACTTGGTGTTATCAGTCACAAATGGAGTATTTCTCAAACACAGGCTATGCAAGATATTTTTGTAGCAACAGGTGACTTTCAATATAAGAAAGGCAAAGGAGAAAGAATAAGTCCATTTATATTAACCATTTATTTCATGCTATATGAATATCCATCCTTTCAAAAAACTGCATCCTTTTGAGGTAGGTAGCTGGTAATGAAACATACAAGACAAGTTCATCAAAGTTCAATCATCCAAGTCTACAAGTAATATGGTTACTACTTGAAAGGCAAAAAAGGAAACAAACATATAATGGAAGCATTAGAAGCTATAAACCATGAATCCAAGAGCACTCAAATATATTCTGCTGAAAGAGGGCATCTAAGAAAATTGCAATGTCTGGTTAATAAAAGCACTCAAAGAAAAATATAACTAATGATGGATGAGTTCTAGGTCAAAGAGGTTGAATAAGAGCATGAGTAAATAACAGGGCATTTGGTCTAGTGGTATGATTCTCGCTTTGGGTGCGAGAGGTCCCGAGTTCGATTCTCGGAATGCCCCACTTAAATTATGTGATTGTGATCACATCATATTTTTTAATGTCCTTTACAGAGACAGTACAATAGAGATGGTATAATAATACCATGAAAGTCAACTATATGATGCAATGAAGTTATGGAAAACTAGGTACTAAGTCTAATAATAGCACAACTACTCCTCAATATTTACAAAGACTACCTATTGTATTTTAACCATTTTACTCTGTAAATCAAATAAATATATCCCCGTAACAGCACAACTCTGAAGACGTGGAAATCAAAAGTGCAGAGTGTGAAGAGTAAATTGGCATTTGCCTTAGTGGTATGATGCTCGCTTCGGGTGCAATAGGTCCCAAGTTTGATTCTTGGAATGTCCCTTTGTTAAACAAGGAATTTAATATTTTTAACTTTCCCCTAAATCATTGTTTCTTTTAATAGCCTGCATGCAACAAGAGAGCTTCTGCAACAGAAGTATTAAGATACAGAACAAACTTGACTTTATATGAATAGGCAAACACTCTTGACAGAATATCAAAGATATCTAATTTGATTTGGAGAATGCAAGGAAACAATACTTAAGGAAGCATTTGAGGTTGTAATGGATGGAACGACTCATTTCCAGGTCAACAATGTTGATAAAGACCTTTAGAAAATGAGGGGGCAGATGAACAAGTAAAAGAACGAAATTACAGTCACTAGCTACATAGATCCAGTAATCCTGTATTCCTGTCTGTTGCTCAACAATGTCTAAATGAACAAGTCCAAAGCTAACTGAGAAAGAGGCAGATCAGATGAACGGTGAACCCATGAATAATTCAGAAAATGGTGGCTATTAGATTTTCTATTAATGAAGTGATACCACTGGTGGACCTGTCATGGCTTGACATATGTAAGACTCTAAACCAAAACAAAGACCAACAACTCACAAAGTGTTCACCGCCAAATAAGATTAGCTTTTAAGGAGACAGACAACAACAGGGCATTTGGTCTAGTGGTATGATTCTCGCTTAGGGTGCGAGAGGTCCCGAGTTCAATTCTCGGAATGCTCCTATCTACTTTTTAATATCACAAATCTTTCTTTTTTGCTCCAAACATTATTTCTATACAATTACCAATTATTCATTTCAACTATCTATTATATATAAGCCAATTTCTCCCAAAAATGTCAAACGTCATGCTCTAGGTTCTAGCAAAGTGCCAAACACTATTATGACAATAATATTACGATTATTCTAGATATATTCAAGAATAAATAAATAAAACAAATGGCCGAAATAGTATCACAGGAACTAGGTTAAGAGAAATACAACATTGAAGTCCACAAGTAAATTTGAGAGAAGTATATACATGGAAGCATTTCACATAGTGAACCATTAACTAAAAGGAAGAGACAGGCGCCGAAAACAATGAAAATAGTAAGCCATTGCCTATAACTTACTAAATTATAGTGCCTCCAAAGGATGAAGTAAAAAAAGACGAGATTATAAAGTTTCAATACTCAATATTGAATAAAAGGACAAATAAAGTAAACAAAATATGGACTTTCCAAGTCCAAGATGTGGTTAAGACCTAAGTAAACATGGCATTTGGTCTAGTGGTATGATGTCCCGAGTTCAATTCTCGGAATGCCCCTACATTTTTTTTCATTAATTGTCTTCACCGAAATGAATAGTTTCCTTTCACTTCCAAAACCTACTTCCAGACTTTTTATGGCTCAAAGTTCTACGAATTAATTAAAAGAAAAGGCAATTCTAGATATATCATCACTGAGCTTTAACCATTCCTGACAAATATTTATAAAAAATAGAAAAACCAAATCAAAGCAAAAGAAAAAAGCTCAAAGTAATTGTAATGTAATTGATGTCTTGTGAACAAAAGGTATGGGAGGGAAAAATGTAACTGATGATGGATCATTTCTAGGTCAAACATGTTGAGTGAGAGGATTAGTAAACAACAGGGCATTTGGTCTAGTGGTATGATTCTCGCTTCGGGTGCGAACGGAATGCCCCTTTTGGACAAGTAAATGATTATTTTTATTCATTTTTCGTTTTTACTTAATTATTACTTTATTTTCTAATTAATTTGTCAGACAGATTTGATCTGGAAAAGGAGAGATTGGATCTGTCAATTTTACAAACATGTTTTATTGTTTCTTATTAAAGAAACCTTCCTGACAAAATAAATCCTAAATAGCAGCTTAGATATTCAATAAATCAGAATCCCCACTAAAGATTAGGAAATCGTTAATAAAATTTATAGCAGCTTATCACTAAACAAAGTTAGCTTTTACAATTATAATACAAAGAAATGTCTATTACAGTTACCAAAGTTTTACTTATTCAAAGCTACATAAAACTTTTATTCACTTGCCTCCTAAAAATGTAAATCTGATCTACAGTGCAACAACAAATATAAACTCTTGAACAAGAAAAATAATAACTCAAGAAGCATGTTTAGCAGCACACCTTATAGCCAAAAGGAAAAAAGAGGCATTACGAATTATCGAATTGATAAGACATTTTCTACAATAGCAGTGAACAATGTTACTAAACCGATGGTGTTAAAATATGAGATTTATAAATCTGGTATATAGATGAGCTCAACGAATATTGGTTTTGAGATCAAAAGTTAGGTAAGAGCATTAGCAAACAATAGGACATTTGGTCAAGTTAGGACTCTACATGTGGGTGCCAGAACCAAGAGGCCCTTTAGCCGACTCTAAAAATGCAGACTTTAATCATGAACATGTATAAGCCCAATTTAATTTGTTGCTATTATATTGGAATTTTGAGAGCAACAAGGATGTTGAAACGTGAACCCAGCCATCTGAGTCATGCATAACTGGAACTGATATCACGTCATAGTCTAATTAACACCTGGAAGAATAGGCATTTGATCTAACAATGATAATACTGATACCATAAATGAGAATTGAGAAATCAAATATTCATAAAAATTATTTGAGGTAAATTTGTTAAACGGAGAGCATCTTTAGAGCAGCAATATGTGCTTCTCAATGACGCCAAATTGAACTCACTAAGTCAATAATGCAGAAGTTTCGGTAGCCTCAGCTGGAGCCAAGAGCACATTAACAAGTAAAAAGAAAGTTGTTTGAGTAGTTATAGAAGCACAAAGTACTAGCTTCATAGATCCTTGAATCTCATAACTCCAGATATCATTGAAACAGAGGTAGCTTCAGGTTAATACATGGATGATTAAGCAAAAGATGACTCTTTGGTTTTCTTTTTAAGAAGCATTGTAGAATTGATCATGATGTCATTCTCATTCATTAGACCCTTTAATCACTGTCACTCCTTAAAGGTTAAAAAATAAAGGTTCTTAAAGCACAATCAAATGATTCAAATCCCAAATTGCCACTAAGGCACTAATCACTATTTAGAATCAGATATGAGAATACAGATGAGACAGGGCATTTGGTCTAGTGGTATGATTCTCGCTTTGGGTGCGAGAGGTCCCGAGTTCGATTCTCGGAATGCCCCTTTTTTTTGTTCAAAGTGTTCCACATATAAACTCATTGTTTTTTACAAACTCTCAGTGTACCTATTTTCAATTGCTCAAGTAATTATAATGGACCAGTTTCTTAGTAAGAACAAAAACTCCAGCCACAGCAAAGATTACTAGTTTACTACAATACAAATTGTGATCTTTCCTAGAAGATGATTATATGAATAGTAAATCTTATCTTTAATGAAATTATTAGCAATAGATGCTAGAGTATTACAAGAAACAAGTCGAGAGAAGTGATAACTGATTACTGCATTATGTTCATAAGTAAATTGTAATAGCATAAATCCCACAGCCTTTTTCCAATCAACATAACATTTGTTCTAATGATACGACTCTCCCTTGGGGTGGGAGAGGTCTCATGTTCGACGTTTTAAATGCCCCAAAGTGCAGATCTTCATGAAAAACTCAATTTATTACGAATATGTGAATATAAAAACAGTAAATCAGACGCAACGAAACAGTAAAAAAATCATAAATCTGCAGCTTCGCCCCAATAACAAATTAAAGGAAAGAGTAAATAAATGAGGGAAAGAGGCAAAGGGGGCCATGTTCTAATTCAATTAAAAAAGTATCTCATAAATACGAATCGGCAAATAGCAAATAATAATTCTGAACAGTTATTTAAAATAATAATGGCGTAGTACGAAAACAGCTATAACTTAAACCAGAAACAGCAGCTAATACTGTACTTGAATAAAAAAAATTAAACGCAGCAGTATTATTAACGGCGATTACTGAGAAACTACTTTGCTGAAAATATTACCTTTTGCGAGCAGTTAACGAAAGGCGGCTGGTTGTGGATAAGGGCAACGCGGTTGGAGGGTTTGGTGAGTTTGGAGTAGTGGAAGTTCGAAATGAAAAAAAAAAACTCAAGTAACAGAGTGAGGAAGAGGAACCAATTTATAAAATTCAAATTTCTTATTTTAGTTTAAATTACATTTTCTAGTAGTTATTATAACTGTGAAACTACGAAAAGAGAGGGCATTTGGTCTAGTGGTATGATTCTCGCTTAGGGTGCGAGAGGTCCCGAGTTCAATTCTCGGAATGCCCCTTTTTTAGCTTTAATCTTACTTTTTGCTGCTGTATTATTAGTTTATCATCATTCATCATATCCTGCTTAAACGTTTCCTGAAACACAGGACAATCTTTACTCATTGATATATATATAGAGAGAGAGAGAAAATTAGTTGAAGAATAAAATTAGACAAGTTTCTACTTCAGTTGTGGTGTAATTGGTTTTGTAGTATTGTAGTTAAAGTTAGTTCAGTTTAAGTTTGGTGCATTTTATCTTGACACTTTATGTTTAATTGTTTTTTTCATTTTTTTTATAACTTATCTATTTGTCATCACGTTTTCACCAATGCAGGTGAAGATATTTGACGAATTTCATTTATGCATTTCTATTTTTGTTGCATGCATATATTGCATCTCAATAATTAAGGGGGTGTTTGTCTAAGTTTATGAGCCTTTTTAAAAGTGTTCGACAATTTAACTTTTTTGAGAGCTTATAAGTGTAAAAATAAGTTATTGGAACTTATAAGCTCTCAAAAAATAGGTAGTTATATCCCAACTTATTTTCACAACTTATAAGCTCTTATAATAACTTATAAGCTACAAGAACTTATAAAGTATTTAAAATAAGCTTAGTCAAACACCCTCTAAATCTAGTTCATTGTATGAAATAACGAAGCCCAATAGTGGTATGCCCGGCCCCATAGTTTAACGATATATTTAGTTATTTCATTTAGGATTAAAACTCATTAATTATAAGAACACAATTAATGTTAAACTTTATAAAATTGAGTTTTTTTTCCCATATTTGGGCTATCATTATTCTATTACACTTATATTAGGACGTTATCACAAGTATTTATCGTCCCATGTCTACGGGATGAGAGCAAGTTATGTTACGATGCTACAATGGATTCACTATCAATTACTCCCTCAATCCCGCTAAATATGATCACGTTTCATTTTTGGAATGTTCCACTAAAAGTGATCACTTTCCCAAAAATAAAAAAAATTTACCTTTAAAATACTACTTTTTTTCAAACACAACAATTTACTTTCTTAATTTTCGTGTCAGATCCCTTGTGACCGCGGGACGGAAGGAGTACATGTTATTCATCTTCTCTTTACTAAAATATTTAAACAAATTCATAGAAAGTCTATTAAAATAGGTACTTATATTATATCGACATCTAATCTAGGCTCTTGATAGGTAAAATCAAATTATTATTCAAATAACATACGAGGGCATTTGGTCTAGTGGTATGATTCTCGCTTTGGGTGCGAGAGGTCCCGAGTTCGATTCTCGGAATGCCCCTTAATTTATTTATATTTTAGGTCCATTTTTATAAACTATGCAAAACGTCGACGTCCTCCATAGCAAATAATAGCCTAATACAGATATACTTGTATATTTATAAATCAATCTTGAACTGAATTTCTTGTGTTGCTTCTTTTGTCGACAAACTAATGGTTTTGACATCGGAAAAGTGTTCTCCGGTGGGATGAGCTATCCGAACATGGTAGTCCCCATGGAACAATGAAGTCTCGAAGAATCCATCTGCATCGGTCGTCCCCGTCACGCTCTCTGCTAACGAATTCCTGAACCCGTCGACCACGTCGCCCGTCGCCAAGTTTCTGAAATTGTTATCCGTCAAGCACATGGCGTAGCATCCCTGCGGCCTCCACGCCGACCACACCATTATCCCCTGCACCGCCGCGTGCGAGTGCAGTTCCCGCAGGATCTGCTCCAAGTACGCCGCCTGCACCAACTCAACAATTATCATCATTTGTTTTGTTCAATTCGAGATTTGAATTAGGGTTTTGCATACCTGATTGGGACCGGATTTGACGTCCAGCTCAGTCACCCAAATCGGCGATCCAGCGGAAGCGAGTATATCAATGGAGGCTCTGGTGTAGGGCAGATTCGCCTCTCTAAAATGTCCCTGCAGTCCGATCCCCAATGGGCCTTTGTACCCGCGCTTCCGCAGACCCCTCACCGCCTGCAGATACTTCGCCGGAGAGGAGGCTGCGTCGCCGCTCTCCTCAATCGTGTTGAACTCGTTCAGGAACGGCGTCGTAGCGGGGTCGATTTTGTTCGCCTTTAAGTAGAAAAACGGGGTAGCTTTGCGTCCCAGCCTGCTCTCGAAGAAGTTGAAGTGCAGATTCTCATTCAGCACGTCCCAGTGGAAGAGCTGCCCTCTGTATCTCCCCATCACTGAGTTGATCCTTTTACTAACAGCTGCCCACAAGTCGTTCGACGAAAGTCCCCCTACCCAATAAGGCTGGTTGGCAGGGTTATCCCAGAACACGTTGTGGCCCCGGACCGAGATGCCTCGGGACTGGGCGAAGCGGACCATGGCATCGGAGATGGAGTAGTCTTCGACGCCTCGGGATCTTTCGGTAGAGTACCATTTGAGCTCGTTTTCGAAGACTGTGTATCTAAATCTTGAGGAGAACCAGTTCTGGTATGCTGTGTTTTGGAGGATGTTTTGGTTGATGGCGCAACCGAACGGGAAGCGGGATTGCCGGAGTTCGATGGAGACGGTGGCGTTTCGGATGGGTTGGTTGTGTTGATCCACCGCCTGCAACCTCACCCTCGTCCTGCGCGCCTGCAATCAATGCACAAGATTCAAGACAAATATGTATATTTCATTATTTGCAATTTATATATATAGGTAAAAGTTACTTAAAATATAAAGAACAATAAAATAAATAGGAGTACTATTTAATTTATTCAATATATAATGTAAAGGATAAAAAATTTCCAACTTTCATATGAATTAAATTTATAAAAGATAAAAAATTTCCAATTTTCATATGAACATATGAAAAAAAAATTATCATTAAATGTGATATTTTTATCCTTTGTTTTAAAGTTAATATTTTCATTTTAAGAAAGTGAGTACTTTTATTCATTTAGAGATCAAAGTTAAAATATTATTCAATGAAAAAAATATTTATTTAAAAATAAAAAATAATAGTTAAATTTACAATATAAGATATACTCAATCTCATACGATCACATGCATTTAATAAAATTATTCTTATCATTACGTAATATAATTTTTTTTTATTTTAAATAAATATTTTTATCTCTATTTTATGAAAATATGTAAATTTATTAATTAACACTTGTACATCACAGTGAGACTCCATCTCCTAATTGGCTTTTAACAAACGGGAAAATTAATACTTAATAGTTTAATGCCTTTTAGAGGTGCCATTTTAATTTAACATTGGCGAGGACACTTGTTTACTTTTCTTAATTTGTTGTTAAACTATCGGTATTAAATTCGAAACTCCTTAGATGTAAATTATTGATGTTAAATTCGAAACTCTTTAGATGTAAACTATCGATCTTAAATCCGAAATTCCCGACAGATGGCTAGCAAGTAAGCCAAAGAAACGAAAGAATCAGATATATATATATATATAGAGAGAGAGAGAGGGAGATAGCTTAAATAATTAGGACAATTGGTGCATCTTTATAATATTGCATATATATCATGGTATTAATTATTGTAGTACCTTTTGAATGCTGAAGTCTTGGTGAGATTTCCACTCTTGTTGTGTAAATGGCTGTAGGGAGATACTGTCTGCCCTTATATCGATTGCTGAATTGTTGCACTGCAAATTTAAATCACAATTAATACATTGATTAAATCAACAACAAATATTTCTTCAATTAAATTATAGCTTTTCCAATAATATATAGATATTGTCTTAATAAAAAAAACAGAAGCAAGTGAACCTGAAAGTAGAGATGTGCAGGGCCAGAAGCATGAACGACAAAGCCACCCTTGAGCATAGACCAGCAACCCGCCTCGGCGGAGACCCACCCGGCGATAACCGACCCGTTTCCCGTCTTGAAAACCGCGGCTATTTCAGCGCTTCCATTGCTCACTTGCAACCATGCTGCACTATTAATACATTTCATTCCTTTCATCTATATATGTATTGTTCAAAATTAATGATTGAAGTATAGTTAAAGAGGTGACCTGAGAAAGTGTAGAGTTTATCTTTGTCTAAATCAAATAGTTGGGAGATGCTATGATTGGGTAGGTTTCTGTTTGAAGCAACAATGTACTTGTTGCCATCGTTGCCTTCTGCATGCTCTATTTTTGCATCTCCAAACCTCGTCCACCCTTTCAATCCTTCGTCTAGTTCTGGATTTACGACTATACCCCCCTTGTACTGTGGGATTAGAGGCTTTGCCAAACACTAATCATGAACAACATTTATATTTAAATTATTCAATAAATTAATATATATATCTAGTTAAATTCAATTCCCACAAATATAATAAGACTCGCCTCATCAGTGTAGCTGTGATCATAAGGCACAGCATACACTTGAAAACCTGCATGGACAAACAATATTAAACTAAAGAGAATAACACTATAATCTGCCATTGTTCACAACTATCTATTCTTTTAATTATCCTTTGTAGAGAATAATTTGGTTCTTGTCTATTCCATGTAACTATGTAAGGGGGTGTTTATATAGAGGATTAATGGGATTAATGCATTTCAAAATCTGAATAATCTTTTTTTGATTGTTGAACAATTTCCATATGCAATTAATTAAAATCTTGTTGCAGACAATTTAAGAATTAGATTATGCTCTATTTATATGGTCAATTGTATTTCTATACGTTTACAATTTAATAATCTGAAGGTAATATAATATTGCCTCAAAAGAAAAAGAAAATTCGGAATAACTGAAAATTTCAAAGAATTTATTTTACAAATGATGGAAGTTAAAAATAAAATGTTGACCATTGATGCATATACTATTTATGTATATTCATATAATGTAATTAAGATACTGTACACTCATTTTCTGATAGTCGAGCATAATTTCCAAATTATGTTCTCAAATTTTGTTGGATAAATTTAAATTTAATGTCATTCCATTCTCAATTTTGGGGTCTTTCCCGCACTCACCTTTAATCCATTTTTTTTTTATCTAGAATAATCAGATTCTACTTTTTAAATAAACAAAAGGGTAATAATTAGAGAATTTAAAATCTTGTAAACAGCATTAATTTCACAATTGATGATAACCTTACTATAAAGAATGAACTCTCACTACTGTTCTTGGATATATCAAGAATTGTACTCGAGTGACAAGCAATCACATCTTCACTAGAAAATTAATCTTCAACACAGAGTCTTAATTAGAAAGAAAGATACTCAGTACAACCAAACAATTGGCCCCCAAAATTTTCCCACAGTGAGAAAATACCCAAAACTATAAGTGAAACAAACACCGATCAAATGTAAGAACTCAGTAGAATATAACCTTCTTATTTTTTTGTCCTCTAACGAGTGGTAGCTTGGAATTTCTATGTACAAGGCAGATGAAAGCATATCATTAAATTATACTACATTGAATTTGGTCCTATCTTTTCTTGTCTCCTACTACTCCTACACTCCCATCACGTCATTCCTATGCCATCTCTTAAACCTTGAAGACAAGCATGTAATGTTCGTTGCACATTGTCAGCAATCAGTTTCAACCTTCCCTGATTACCATCTCCACTAGAAGATCCATTCACTTCTACGTTTCTCATCACTCTCTGTTTGCATTTATCCCAGTCGTCGCTGCACAACCAGCAAGCATGCCCTCCGTGACTGCCCTCCATTCCGAGGAAGGATACAACCGGGTTTTCGCCAAATGAGTATCTTAATCTAACAGAGACGCAGTAAGGCAGCCAAGCAGCGCCACCGGCAGCGTTTAAATGAGGTATGTGGGCAGAATCGAGGACTACGGTCAATGCAAAGTCGACCGAGTTATGGGCTCGATCGTAGTGGATGTTGCTTTTGGATGCAGAAGAATTATCTGAGATCCCTTCCCTGTTGTATCCCATGTGATTCTCAAGGCACAACTCGATACGGGATTTTTGAGCAGGTGCGGTTTCGGCAGCTCCTTGTCCTTGAGCATTACCTTTCTTCCATGCGATGAGTTTTAAGAATTCTCTCAAGACTGAAATCGGTAAGGTCAGGAGAGTTATGAAAGAAGCGACTCGAGAAGCATCATACGGCTCTGATGCAACCCGCCGACTGAAGTAGTCACATATCTCTCCTATCTCGGATTGAGTTAATTCCTCTTGGGCAGCAGCTGGGTTTTGTTGTTGTTGAGAATGATGAAACCTTTTTACACTGAGGACTTGGAGAAGGAGTTGAACTCTGTGAACGCTAACTGCAAACACATAGCCTCTGCAAAAGCATTTTGGATATCAGAAACTAAGGGCATACGAGAAATCGCCACACGCGGGTCACATGAACGCAACAATAATAAGTTAAACATTTTGAAGCCAACAAAGAAATGCAAAAATAATAAATATGGTATTGAATGTATTTTGTAGGCTTACCCAACAAAGAAACGCAGGGCTGGCTGCTCCTGATCCAAATTCAATAATGCACCTTCGTTATCCTTCAGAATAGACCCAAGGATCTCCTTAAGAAGATCTGGTAATTGTGCAAATAGCCACAGTACTCCAAGATACTTTAGAATACCTCTGAGGACCTTTTTAAGTGCAACAAGAGGAACCCACCCTCCACCATAACCTCCATCATCCCCAAGTCCGATAATAGCAGTATTCAATTCTCCCCTAACATGAGCAGGGACCCCGGAACCAGGTGGTCTACGTAATGGACTACCCATAGGCAAATTGGTTGCTCCTGGAAGAGCAGTTCCTATTTGGTTCAAGGCAGCTAGAGCATTTCCTGCTCGAGAGATTGCAGCAGCACTAAGAATGTTGGCCCTGTTTCCAGAAGCAGCTGACAATTGTGGAGCTGTACCCGGATTGGGATTATTTGAGATAGACAACCCAAGTGCCTGTTGAGCTGCTGGGAAATTAGAATCAATGCCGTTCAATTCTTGAGCAACATGTTCCATAATAAAAGGTCGGAACTGTGGGCATGGAAGGGATCCTCCAATAGGTTGACCAACTTTTGGTGGGGTGGCTGGTTGCAACCAGACTTGATCTCCAGCAAAACACCGCATGTCAACTGCAAAGTTTTTGCGATATATAATCCTGATCCAATATGGGCCTCTTAGTACCACAGAAACATCAATAGGCAACAATGAGCTGGGAACAATTCCAGGACCACCTCTAGCAGCAGCAGCGGCTGCCGCAGCTGCTGCAGCCAACACAGCTGCTGTAGTATGAGTTCCGATAGGGCCTGATTGTGTGGCTATGCTAGGATTACCTCCAGGACCCGGTGAAGCTTCACTAGCATTTGTGTTGGCATTGCTAGGCAGGCCCTGAGATGGTACATATCCAGTCTGCTTTAAAGTGGAAGAAATAGAAGCTGTGATGCTTGGGATTCCAGAAACAGGAGCAGCTCGTGCAGGTCTCGTAGCAGCAGCAAGGGCATGAAATGGTCCAGCAGTCAATCGAATGCAATCCAAAAGCGATGCAACCTCACCTCCATTAATGAAGTCTTCAAGAAACTATACAAACAACATAGCTCATATATTTATGTACTTGTTTAGGAAAAAGTGTGAGGAACATAAAGAGAGTGATACATATTATGTTCGCATATAGTAAAGAATGATCAAAATCGAAATGGAAATATCTATTCCGGGCAACAACAAAAAAAAACCTTAGTGTGAGGCCAAAGCTGGTCAGGAGAAACATGCATTCTACAACCCTCTTTACCAGATTCCCACTCAACAACAAAGCGAGCGAGAACACCTGAGCCAAAACTAAACCACAAACTCGTGACTCCAACAGCCTCAATTCTAAAAACTCTTCTCATCTGTTCAGAGAATTTTTCAGAGCCCTCAGTTACAATTTTTGATTCAGGAGGCGATTTGTTATCTAAACTTGCATTGGTATCATCCATCTTCTCATCAGTCCTTGCACCAAGTAATTTTCGCATTCCAAGAGAAAAGGTCCTAGCATTTGAAAGTCTGTGTATATCAGCCACCAACTTTTTAATACTATCAGCATCCACAGTGTTGTAACTCAATACAATACCTTCTGAATCATAACGAATATGAGAATCCACATCAGATGTATTAGCTATTCGTACACCAGAACCCCATGGAGTAGTATTATTCCCTTTCTGAAGCTCCCACAAGTCTCTGTAGTGTAAATCAATAATTTTGACATCCCAGTACAAGCTTCCAGGTCTGCCCAGCCTCAAACATATGTACTGCCATGTATCGTCTCTAGAAAAGGGAAGGCGGAACCACAAGTTTGAGGAGGCACTTCTCAGACCAACCTCTTCGACATAGGGGATATCAAGCGCCTCCATCTGACTGGTCAATCGAGCATGTTTTATACACAGCGAACAATGTCTTACTATATGAAGAAGAACAGAGACATAAATACTAGGAGATGCATTTCCCTTATTTGCTTCAGCTACGAGATTTGCAAAACTGTGTCCTCCAGTTTTATTAGGATGGTCGCAGGGAGGAAGTTGAGCTTGTAGCACTCCATTGATTTTCCTTCGCTTGTTAGATGATTCATTCAGTTCTAATGAATGGAGTGAGGGAAGAGATTTTAACATATCTGATACTGTGCGCTTTCGGGGTCTTCCATCTTGTTTAGTAACATTTTCTTGATTTGAGTTCTCAAAAACAGCAGAATCCACAGTGGAAGCTGAGAACAGAAGGAGAGGCAAGCATGGAAAATGTGGTCAAGAGTAAAATAAGAATTAATTCAATAAGAAAAAAAATGGATGTCCCCTTACCTGTCGGAGAAGCAAGCCATGTGTTAGATTCAGAAACAGCAAAGCTACCAGATACAGCCTCAAGAGGAGGGCCAGGACGGCCTGGAGGCAAAGGTCGGGATGAGTGAAGTCCAGATATGGTAAGTTGGTCATCTAGTATACCGTAAGAACCAAAACCACCAGAATGTGGTGACCTGAGAGCAGCCAGATCTTGATCTGACTTTGAACCTGTTAATTTCTTGACAGTTTGACTTTTCACCAAATCTAGAGAATTGGTAGATCCAGACTGCATTGAGCTCTTAAAATTGCTCAGTGGATTTTGCAGTGCTTGTCCTCCTTCCCAGTAAGAGGATGACATTGAAGATTTTATGCTGTGAATATTCTTAGTACCCAAGCCAAAATTAGATGCAGAGGTCAGAGCGGATGTGGAGGATGAGCTATGCACAGTTGACCCTTTCTCAAGCTCAAAAACTTCATCAACAATACAGGAAAAACTTGTGGAATTATTAGATTGAAGCAATGAGCCATCCAATCCCGAGTTAGACGGAATACCATGCTCAGAAGTCTCATTAGCATTAACATCATTGGGAATTGATAGCATCTTCCTACGGTCAAGAAGGCTCAAATTGAGTTCATCTTCACACATGTGCATCCTACTAATATCCAAATTCTTTACTCGATAAACTTTTCTGATTTCCCCAAATTGCTCAGATTTCCCAGAAGATTCAGACTGAACTTCAATTAACTTGGGGCAGGGCTTGAAATCCTTATCAAGCGGCATCAACAAGAAATAAGAGTTTCCACACTCTGGAAATCCCATGAACAATGAGTTAGATTCTTCTGCAAGGTTCTTAGGTAATTTTGCTTCTGTAAAACCATGTTCAAATACCTGCAAGAAGATATGAGCATACCTATTTACTTTCCTCTAATAAATAATAATAATTGCAATATATCTCTCATGTACACAGTAATATAGCTACTAATGTTTTGACTCTTATACTCTTGTCACGTATACTCATTTGCAACATTAATTTGTCACGACATGGGACCACTGTTTGTCATTTGCCATAAGTAGCATAAAAAATATCAATTTATGTGCAATGTATCATCAGATTCATCACTCGTGTACTATTATAGCTCACATAAGGAAATTGTTAGTCATCCATAATACGAAAATGGACTAGTGCATTTGGTTAACTATTTTACATTTCCTTCATTGCCTAGTACATTCATGAATATCAAGTACAGCTAGCAATCTGAATGACTTCCATTAGAACAGCAATAGAAATTTCACATCACAATTCATCTTAAAGATAATAAAGACTACCTCAAGTCCCAAGAATCTTCCAATGCATGCAAACAAATGTAAAATGCTATTCCTCCTCAAGTTGATAAAAGCTTTGGCTGCGGTCATACTTCCCTGGTTGAGTGCCTCTTCACACTCAAGCAGAGTTTTTGATGATATAATATTTTTTGAAGAGCGAAGAAGAAAACGGCCATTCCTGCAAATTAGAAGAGAAACAGTCTTATGCTCTTGAGTAAGGTTCCGTTTCCTAAGAATAAGTTAGATCCACCTTATGTTGAAAGAAAGCCTTTGCAAATCCTAAAACCTTACTTGTGAGTTCCGGACTTCTAATTACTATCCTGGTTGGTGAAATCAAATAGTTTGGCATTGGCAACAGAAAAGGAAGTAAGAGAAAACCTTATGTTTATTCCAAGAGTGAAAAATGAAGACCCATAGGCACGCAAACGGAGAACTTCCTCATCATCATGCTTCTGTGAATCAAACACACTATCCATCTGTCAAAGCAAAAATTAAAATACTGGTTAACAGTGAATAGGAAAAAAGATGAAAATAAAATAATGAACCAATTTAACTGCAAACTAAGGGAAAATATCAGAATGTCAATGTATAAACACAGTTTCAGCTGATATGGAACTTGGTTAAATTTTAAAAATAGGATAAAGTTAACTATGTATAACAGCTTAGCTCCCAAAGTTAATATTTTAGACAGTTGCAATATCAATTTAGAGTGATAATAAAAGTTTTTCCTGACACACAAAAAGGAACATAAGAAATAAGGACATTTGTTTTAAGGGGACAATTTGCTTTATAGAAACCTCATTTAATCATACCTTTTCATATTCACCTCCAGAACCATCCAAATGAAATTTAATTTGGACATCTCCAGAAGTTCTATTGATCTGTACATTCTTCTCTACTTCCTTGTAAATCTCAAGCAGGCGAGTGTATTTATTGCAGCTGATGGCTCTGAGCAGCAGCAACTCGACGTCAATACAACTTCGGTTAAGGTTAAATTCTGCTTCCTTGCCAGTTCGAGGATCAATTATAAACGTGCTATGCAAACACTTTATTTGCATATCAGGACCTGGTTCAATTTTCAAGAATGGGGAAGTCCCTGCTTCAGATGAAGCATTACTTTTATCAAGGTCTAACCAGTATATGATTTTTAATCCAGGAGTTCGTAAGCCAGCAGAATCAGTTTCTCCATCTTGGGAACCATGGGTGAAGGACGCACTCCCTCCCTGCGCAACAGGACCATCAGATATGAGTTCAAAACGAATGGCGTCCTTCCATCGGCCTTGTCGAAGTGCTTGAACTTGTCTTATAACAGTGTCCATAGTAAGGGCAACACATAGCTCATGTAGAATAGTATACAATGTCATGAATGGAGATTCTGATGCAGCCATTCTGCGTTCCAAATCATCTCCAAGAGCATGCCGTCGTGATTCTTCTACTTTCACGAGTCCACTTCTCTCACCAACAAGCAGCTCCAAATGTAATATTCTCCACATTGATAAGTGACCTCGATAACCAAGGGTAACTAGAATTTTGAATTCCCCATCAACAAGAAGCAAGACAACACCATCAGAGACTTTGACTTCAGTAAGTTCTTTTGGCAGTGAAACTTCAAGTAACTTGGACCTAACAAGTGTATCTAACTTCTTTAAAGCTGGACCTTGCTGGTCCTCATTCAATGTGCCCAACATGCCCATATCTTCTACACATTTTGGTAAACGCTGATAGCTTCCAGTAAGAAGAACCTCAATGGCAGAGGGAACATCATAGATAGGAGCACGAGCTTGCTGTAGCCCCTCATGCATGAAAAACATTGAATCCGCAGCTTGAGTGAAACAAGTTTCATGGCTCGACAGAGTTGATGAAAGTTGTTGGCAATATTGTATCAATGGAACCTGCAATTCCAATAGCAAAAGCAACAAAAAAGTGAACAAATAATAGTTTTCTTGAGCCAACGAAGAATATGAGAAGGTAAAATAACATATGTTGTCTTGAAAACTAGATGAACGCAATAACTTTTTTCTGGAATTAAGATACCAATATAAATGCGGTCATCAAACAGTGGAAAAGCTGCCTGAACTAAAATGTGTACGACCTACCTAATGAACTGTTTAAATATGTCGAATAAGAACCAATACACTGTGTCAAATACCACCTAATTAGATGTAGCCCCAAAGGGTGTCAGCTGAACATAGATAATGTAATTATATGGGTTCTAGGAAAAAAGTGAAATTGATCTCCTTTATCTGTAACCTCTACTCAGATGAGCACAAAATGGCATACTGTCTCAATATATTTTTATGATCGTATCCTCCAATATACCATCAATTATCAGTTAAGGGCAAGGTCCTAAATTTATGGAATCCTCATCTCATATTCAATTATAAACTTCCCTCCCACTCAAGTTAAACTGCAAATCTTCCTTCTATATCTGAACAGCCCCTCCCCACCCCAGCTAATTGAACAAAAAAAACTAACCATTTCATAATTCTGCTACTTTATCTATCATCAGATATATCGAAGATAAACTAAATCCCTTAACATTTCAAACTGAGCAAATACAGCACGAGCCGAGTGCAACTAAACACGATTAATCATCTTCCACTACATTGTGTTTCCTGCCCATCAACACCCAAACAGAAAAGAAACGAAATTGATAAATAGAAACACCTGCTGGCACCACTTGGCGAGGACATCAAGACGGAGCATCCGCTGCTGCGTCTTGACAATGTACTTAAGAATCATAATCTTCTTCTCGGAGTCTGACATCGACTCCGAAGACTTTGATTTCTCAACCAATTCCTGAAGCGCGACATAGGAATCATCGGCGGCCCGTCCCACCAGAGTCGTGAAATCCACCGTCTCTTCGCCTACCTCCCCCATTATTCCCCTTGAGCCCCAACTAAATTCGCTGAACTACCACTTGATTGCAGAAAATCGCTCTGACCCAGAAGAGGAAGAAGAAATCATCGGAGCAGGAGGCTCTCTCTCTCTCTCTCTCCGTTTGCTTTTAGCAAAATAGAATACAAAGGCTGAGTTAGAAACTTAAGAAAAGAATTATACTAATAAGTTAGAAATACTTTAGTACTTTTCTTATTTTGTTACTATTTTACTTTGATATATTTTTTTTGCCATTAAAAGAAAGTTTCTACGTCAAAGAACTCAGTGCAGTTCAGTTGGATTGGGTTTAGGCCTTAGGGATTCGTATCAGTGCCGCCCTTTGCCGCCGCGGCTCAGAAACAAATTCGTGGCGCCGCCTACTTATCAAGAGGAACTCAGTAATATCATCTACTGTTGAACGCCATCCAATGTCACGCCGAGAAGACCGTAGCTCGGAATCGAAGCGCCACCGTTCTCGGTTCGACCGTGAACCTAGGTACTTCCAAATGTGATATACATACTCTCTTATTATCCTAACGTTGTTTCGTTTGTTTAAACTAATTTGTAAAGAGATAGTCCGGTTGTGATGAATTGACGATCGATTTGCGTGCTGTGTGTTTCAAAGCCCTAAGAGATCTAGGGGGGATGGTAAACCGGAGACTGAAAGGCCGTCGTCCGAGCCGGACGTGGATAAGGATCGGTCGGACCGGCACCGCCGCAGGCTTCAGGATCCATTGCCGCTTGATTCTGTAAACATGAGCAGGGAATCCAAAAAGGGAGCTGATGCACCTAAAGGAGCAGCAAAACATTCTTCTGATCCCAAGAAAATACATCAGTCGCGCTCGTACTTTAAGGTATCTTTGTGTTTGTGTTTGTCAGAGTGCGTCAATGCCAGGTCTTTGAGGAGCTTTATTTGCCAACCATCGTTGATGATTGCGAATTGCTTTATTAAGTGCTGCATTTTATATGCTACATGGCTCAGATATTCGAGAATTTCTTGGCGCGTAAGAGTTTATAGGCATAGAAACTGAGCTTTATACTCGGGAAATTGTGTCTATTTCTACTTGAATGTGCCTGGCTGCGCGGAGTCTGGCATGCGTTGACATGCATTGAATAACAGTAACTTAAGTTTTAACTTCCGGGAATCTAGAATCGTGGTATATGTACTCGAGGTAGCTGGAGACAGATGAGAATTTTTTCCATCAAAGTGTTGGAATGATTTCTGTTGTTAAGGATGTTTCAGTCTTCAAACAGGGTTGAATTCTTTAAATTTAGTTTACTGCAGAAACTTAGTGACACACTGACAGTGAATAGTTCTTTGAACTATCAGTTCCTGATTCAATCGGCACTGCAATAACCGTTTTACCCAGGCATTTGCTTTTGTGTTCAGCCTGGCGATTGCAAGTACTTCCATTTATATAACAGTTTTAGGCCTGCCTGTGCATGTCTTATAACAGCACGATGACCGTGCTAGTGCTGGGCAGAATGGAAGAGGTGTCGGCAGCAGGACAGGCAGTGGTATGCTTTTATCTTTATTGAGTTCAGTCCCTCGTCATTTTTCTGTGATTCAATGATGGATTTTCCTTGAGAGGTTACTGCAATCTACTGTATTAGTTGATTTTCTGATCAAGTTGCTTTAGAAAATTGAACTTTAATTTCCATCTAACTACACCAGTGATGTATAAAAATTTCTTGAATGTTTTTATAAGAGAAGTGTCAACTGTTCTCAGATGGTTCTTAATACGAGTAAAGCACCATTGGGAAACAGAAACTGTTTATCATCGTCATTCTTCTTGTCCAATGTCCAGAACTCTTAAGACTGTTAAAATTGACAGACAAGACAGTCTTCTTTTTTCATGCATAACATCCTAATATGATAATCTCGTCTTTTTATATCTGTAATGATCTGAAGATCCTTCTCCAATTTTCACTAATAAATAGCAAAGTCTTTGAAAGTGGGGTGCATCACTTATAAATTTTATGCTTCAGCCTTGGAAGTCTTTTGAAGTGCCTTGTGCATCAATTATATCAAGACCTGATCTTTTAAAATCTCTTCTTATCTAGAACGTGGATGTTGGCGTGATCCTAAGGAACATCGAAATGATAGGTCTACCAGTATTGATGCACAGCTAAAGGATGAAAAACCCAAAGACAAAAGAGACGACAATCATGTCTGGCGCCATGATGGGTACCTTGAAATGGAAGTTAATCCAAAACCTCGTACACGTAGAAGACCTTCTTTCAGTGAGCAGAAGATTCCTGCTGATCCAGAGAGAACCAACAAAGATGCTGACATTTCAGTGATGCCAAACCTACAAGATCATGCTATAGATGGTGGAAGAAGAAATGACAGAGGGAATAACACTCGGTACTCAGTTGCAGGGGAGAGAGAGTTTAATGAGGCTCAATCTTGGAGAGGTAACTTTTCATCCGGAGACGGATCCAGCGGCAACAATAGGCACAGAGGCAGAGATAGTAGATTCACTGCAGCCAGGCAAGGCTATCAACCAACCAGGGGAAGTGCTGAGAAATGGAAGCATGACCTTTACCATGAGGCCAACAAGAGTCCACCCCCAATGAATGAAGAGGATCAGATTTCGATAATCGAATCCCTCCTGGCTTCGTAAATGTTTTTGGTTGCCTAATCTAGAGAGTTTACAAAGTTCCCTCTTTTCTCTCATCTTAATTGCATTAGTTTAATCAGTTCACGTCATACATCTGTTTCAATGCAACACCAACACTTATGCTTGAACTTCTAGTGTTTCTTGTTGTAATTGGCTGAGTTGTTTCGACTCTGCATAGGATATTAATTTATTGCACAAAGGATCATGTTATTGCTTGCAATCTCATATTTATTACAGATTTAAAGATTACAAGCAGCAGATGACTCGAATTTACACTTGTTATACTTGCTTATATTCCTTTGACATTCTACCATTACCACATCCTGCAACAACCTTAATACTACAAGCACCTTAGACAAATAAAAGAATAACAGAAACAGTCATACAAATTCATCAAGCTTCATGAAAGAATGAACATCTCTTTTCTTCTGATCCTTTAATCCTTATTTGTCGGAGCTCTGTTGTTGAAGCTCTTGCGCTGGACCAAATGGTTGGAACCTGATGAGAAATCAATAGTGGACAGAGGCTGGAAATCGGAGCGGGTCCGGCGATGGGAGGAGCCCTCAACCGAGTCACTGCCAAGGAGGAGGTGGTAGCTACGGGCGGTGGTGGAGTTCTCGGAAAGGCAGCGATAAGCATTTTGTGGCCTTTGCTTCTTCATGGCGCGGATGAGGAACGGTATCAAGCCTTCCATTTTTCCAGTGAACACGGTGGCGGTGGTCGTGTAAAACTATGTGATTCTTGGAGTATATAATATGAGAAGATTATGGTATATGAAGATGAAGTATGGGGTGGCATGTAATATATAGTTTGGTTTCTGGTCAGCCCAGTTCAAAAAATGAGGGGGATTAGTTTGAAGTTTGAACATTCTTATCCTTACAACTTGATATGATTCGTTGACAAACTGGAGTTTCGTGTCTTATATCCTATCTTGGTACATGTTTATATCTTTTGGTTTTCTTCCCTTTTTTGCAGTTCATACTTTGTTACTTGCAAGTTCAAAATTCTATAAAAGTAGGTCATGTATTCGAGCACGTGGAAAATACATATTTTAATAAAGAAAATATAAAAATATATAATATTTCATTAAAGATAAAATATAAAATCTGCATGATTTAATTTAATGTTGATATTTTTTATTTCATTTTATAAAAATGGATAATTTATTCTTTATGGGGGAGAGATGTCAAATACAATTTCATCCCCACACTTGTCTACGTTAGAAAGGCCGGGTAAGGTGTTTCTCTTTGACATTTCAGTCAACTAATTTATATCTATCTATATTCCATAATAAGAAGTATGGTCAAATTAGAAATGGGCTGTAATGCATTCATAATCTCTAATATACTTAAGAAAATTCGGACATGAAGAAGTCATACTTGCTTTATTCATGAAATTTCAAAAAATATTATAAAAATCAAAGTCAAAGTTATTTTTATTTTTTAAAATAAAAATTATTAATTTCCATGTTAGCATAGTAGTACAATTTACACAAACATTTGTTGAAATAAATATATATTTATCATTT
The DNA here is from genome assembly GCA_026898415.1 of Leonotis leonurus. Lineage (NCBI taxonomy): Eukaryota > Viridiplantae > Streptophyta > Magnoliopsida > Lamiales > Lamiaceae > Leonotis > Leonotis leonurus. The sequence continues at coordinate 1,980,284 of JAPKLX010000001.1, forward strand.
TGACAAAAAGCTGGAATAGCTCAGTTGGTTAGAGCGTGTGGCTGTTAACCACAAGGTCGGAGGTTCAAGCCCTCCTTCTAGCGATTTTAATCTTTTTTTCAAAAATTATTTACTTAGTGTTGATTTATATTGTTTTTATATAGAATTGATGATAATATTGTCTAGTAAAATAAAATTCCTTCAAGTCTTACTCTAAAGCGACGCTCAATTTTTGTAATACCATTATTTTTGTAACTAATATTGACAATTTATTTGTTTTCTTCGATAAGATAAAACCCTTTTTAAATTTCTTAAACCACACGTTTAGGCTTCAATTCTCCAACAACACTAATCAAGAATCAAGGCAGCAAAAGACGATCACTCACTCCCATTAAAATAGTCACAACTGCTGATTCAACAACTCACTCGTCTACCATCTTCTCCAAGTCTCCCTCCCAGTCAACGCTTTCCACACCCCAATTCCCACGCACACACACAAGTGCGTCTGTGAGAAATCCCAAGTCCAATAAATCAATAGACACCCCAAGGAGGTATATGCAGAATTAAGCTGATCTCCGAGTTCCTGATTCTTCTGCAAATCCGATCAAATGGGGTGTTCTCAGAGTCTCAAAGATGCAACCTTGCTTGGAATTTGGCTGCTGATATTCGCGGAGTCAGTGGTGGGTCGTTTCGTGGTGGAGAAGAACAGTTTGAGGGTGATGTCACCAGATAGCATTAAGGGCACCCATGATACTGCCATTGGCAATTTTGGGATTCCGAAATATGGCGGAAGCATGGCTGGAACTGTGGTATATCCTAAAGAAAATAAGAAAGGATGCGACAAATTTGGTGATTCTGCGATATCTTTCAAGGCTAAACCTGGAGCGATGCCTAACTTTGTTCTTATCGATCGTGGAGGTACGCTACTCTCTTCAGTTTTCTGTACTTTGTATTTGGTGTAGTATGTGATGAGACTATGGTGATGAATAGGCCTAAATTGGCGGTGTCGTCTGTGTAAACCTTTACTCAAATACTGAGATGCCCTCTTTTGTTAGCTTTCCCGCTTTCTTTAATTTGTTTTGATTTGGATGTGATTTTTCTGACTTTTGATCTGTTATTTTTTTGGCAATACCCCTTGTTTGGAGTGATTCCCTTTTCGCTTGCTCTATTGATTTTTATATGCGTCTGATTTTGACAGTTCTTTTCCTAGGATTGTTATTTTAGGTAGGTGGTTGATTTTGTTGTTTTTGATTATAGGACGGCTTTCCTAATTCTATTTTTCTGTTGTCTGTGATTGGTTGAATACCTTGAAGTGTGCTAAAAACACCATTTACCTAGCAATTTTCTGGATGGAAGTTCTTTATTTACATGGAAATGGATATCTGACTGAAATCCATGTTTTGTTTTAGAATCAGTTCTACTGTTATTAATAGTCGAATATTCATGCTTGCTGCAGATTGTTTTTTTGCTTTAAAGGTCTGGAATGCCCAAAATGCTGGTGCAGCTGCAGTTCTAGTTGTTGATTACATTGACGAACCATTAATCACTATGGACTCACCTGAAGCGAGTTCTACTGCTGAAAAGTATATGACAAACATAACCATTCCATCTGCGTTAATTGATAAAAGTTTTGGTGAAAAATTAAAGGAAGCAATCAATAAAGGTGAGATGGTGAATGTGAATCTTGATTGGAGAGAAGCTGTTCCCCATCCAGATGATCGGGTTGAATATGAACTGTGGACTAACAGCAACGATGAGTGTGGATTCAAATGTCATATGCTGATGGAATTTGTGAAGGATTTTAAGGGTGCAGCGCAAATTCTCGAGAAATCTGGTTATACGCAATTTACACCACATTATATCACATGGTATTGCCCTCGGGCATTCACCATAAGCAAACAATGCAAGTCTCAATGCATTAACCATGGAAGATATTGTGCTCCAGACCCTGAGCAAGATTTCAGCTCAGGGTATGAGGGAAAAGACGTTGTCCTTGAAAACTTGAGGCAGTTATGTGTGTACAAGGTAGCAAATGAAACCAAAAAGCCCTGGATGTGGTGGGATTACGTTACTGATTTCCAAATTAGATGCCCTATGAAGGAGAAGAAATACAACAAGGAATGTGCTGAGGGTGTCATCAAATCTCTAGGTGGTTACATATGTCTTTCTCATAAACACATATTTATTGTGGAATAACCATCTAATAATATTGCTTGCATGTCAGGCCTTGATGTTAAAAAAATTGAAAAATGCATGGGTGATCCTGATGCTGATTCGGACAATCCAGTTCTAAAGGAAGAGCAGGATGCTCAGGTAAATATGATCTTTTGAAATAGTTTCCGAGTGAATCAGGTCTTTTGATTGTGCCAATTTATTACTTAAAGATGATTATATAAATTTCTAAGAAGTATAAGTCTTGCAGGTTGGCAAAGGCTCACGTGGCGATGTAACCATATTGCCTACCCTTGTGGTCAATAATCGACAATATCGGGGTATGCCCCCTGTTTAATGTTATTATCCCTTGTAATATAGATATATAATGTGTCTACTGTACAGGGAAGTTGGAAAAAGGTGCTATATTGAAGGCTTTATGCGCTGGGTTTGAGGAAACTACAGAGCCATCTGTTTGTTTAAGTGATGGTAAGATATATATATATCAAAGTAATTCGTGCAGGAAATAGGAACAACATAACACCAGTTACTTCTATGATTGACTTGGATTTATTGCTCGGGAACTGCAGAAGTAGAAACCAACGAGTGCTTGGATAACAATGGTGGATGCTGGCAAGACAAGGCAACTAATATTACAGCATGCAAGGTGCTTGACCTTAGTTTGCTGATCTTTGCTGTCGTTGATTATTTCTGATATCTATTCTATGCACATTCAGGATACATTTAGAGGAAGAGTGTGTGAATGCCCAGTAGTTAATGGAGTTCAGTTCAAGGGAGATGGCTATAGCTCTTGCGTTGGTATGTAAACTTGAAGCATCTGATTGTTCATAAAGCTCTAACCACATAAGATTGTTGTGCTTGAAATTAAGACTTTTTTGACAATGATAGTATTATTTGTGCAGAAAGTTTCTCTTTTATCAGTCTTCATGACTGCATCTTAAGAATATACCCAAGCTTCTTTTGCTTGCTTGGCATCTAGCTTCTGTGCCGTGCATTTAGAAACTGAAGTAGGATGTGATGCGCTACTCATAACGAATAATGTGTCTAGGTTGTTGTGTGAGACACGAGGAGTTGTTATTCACATCATATTTTAATATTTAAATAATCAGTTATACTTTAGTTATCTGTTTGTGTTTGTTTATTGTCATGAACTGGAGTAGGCAAGTGCACATATCTGTCATCCATAATTTCTTGGGTGACCTCACCAACGAGAGTTTCTTTTCAACTTTGCTTGCTAAAATACTTGCTAATATTCTTAAAATATCGCAACTTTTTGTCATCTGCAGCAAGTGGACCTGGGCGTTGCAAAATCAGTAACGGTGGCTGCTGGCACGACAGCAAAAATGGGATCACTTTCTCTGCTTGTGTGGTTAGTTTCTTGTGATCTCTTCTTGATTCTTATAATTTCCAAAATAGAGTAGTTGTTCATTTAGAAGCTTTTTGGGTGTTCCTTTTTAACAGGATAGTGCAGATGGAAAGTGCACATGTCCTCCAGGATTTAAAGGCGATGGTCTCAAAAGTTGTGAAGGTGAGAGACCATTTTTTTTTAATGAAAAAATAAAAAAAATTGTTGCTCTAGGATATTCCATATAACCAACCGAAAAAGAACAAAAGATATTACTATTAGCTTTTTCCCTAACATTCGTAAATTAGCTTAGTTGCACATTCATCTCTTGGCAGGTTAGGTCTTGCTTGAATGTGTTTTCAGTTTTTCATACCATGTATCAAGTTTTCATGTTTATGGCTAAGTTGAGGCTAATTTGTTCTATTCAAGGTTTGATCAAAAACGTTGATGTAAAGGATGCTAGTAAAAAAGTGGCATGTAATAAAACATCCATCGGTTGTTATACTGAAAACTTTGACACATCTGACATTCTTTTCTGCCTCTCAGTATGAAATAAATTTAGGAAGTTAAGGATGACATGGAACATCTAATGCATGGTAGACTATGTCATCCACTCGGAATCAAATCGGACTGCTTGGTAACTGTTGCTTATAGATTGAAAGATTTGTAGACCTTAGAGGTTAAAGATCATCACTTTCTACACAACCGTCTGCAGTTTTCTTGAAATAAATTATATCCTTATCTGATATGTAATACTATGTATAGATATTGATGAATGTAAGGATAAGAAAGCCTGTCAGTGCCCCGAATGCAGTTGCAAGAATACATGGGGCAGTTACGAGTGCACCTGTAGTGGTGACCTATTGTACATCAGGGACCACGACACCTGCATAAGTCAGTTCAAAGACAAATTTCTTTCATGTTTTTGGTGCACTTTGATCCTTCCTTCCGTCTTTTCTCATTTACGTTTCTTGTGCAGGTAAGAGGGCTAGTGAGGCTAGGTCTGCCTGGACTGCTGTTTGGATCATTCTTCTCGGACTAGCTATAGCTGCCAGTGGAGCATATCTCGTGTACAGATATAAGCTCAGGGTATGTTTTCTAAACCCTAAATGTTGGATATCATTGTCAGCTAAGGGAAATATGTGATGTCCTATTTAGGATACTTGAAAGCCTCTAACGGGATACTATTTTCGGGTTGTTGTATGCCAGTCGTATATGGACTCAGAGATACGGGCTATAATGGCACAATATATGCCTCTAGACAGCCAAAATGAGGTCCCAAACCATGTAAATGATGATCGTGCTTGAAGATTCCCGATAGCTGTTCTTGAGCAAGAGTGATGCTCGTACAACACTCCGTATCCAACGAGGTTACAGGATAGAATTATACACGCGATATGCTCGATTCAGGACTGTGTAATGGTTTAACAACAGAAAGGTGAGATAGGGTTGGAACTGTATACGTTTTAGCACATAGCAGTGGTATCCAGTGTATATGAATCCAAGGTCTTGATGTAGAAGGAAGACACCTTATTAGTTACAAAATGAGTCTTTATATTAAAGTGATTGTTCTGGAATATTCTGTGTCTAATGGTTACTTCAATTTTCTTTTGTTGCCCAAAAATGATTAGCCCTCATAAATGAGATATTTGTCTTGCCTAAGTTATATTGTACTGCCACTTGCCTTAGGCATTGCACCATAATTATGAGTATATCACATATGGGGCAAGATATATGTATGAGTATACCACTGTTGATATATGTATGAAAGAAAAAAGAAGTGAGATGCACAAAAAAAAAATTAAGAGTGATATGAGTAATAATGCAAGATTTGAAAAAGAAATAATTAAAATGTTAGATTTTGGTAATGACATACTAATGCAAGATATATTTCACTACTTCCACAAAATCAATCATTAGCAAAGCTAACAACCATCCCCTTCAGCACTTTCCCATAAATGGCCTCAATTTACCAATCTTGAGGTGATTACTAATTAGCATAGTCAGTTAGGACCTCAAGCCTGCAATTTCACCACTTCAACCAAAGCCTGGATCACTAACAAGAGCATTTCATGTATATTGTATTCAACAGAATCTGGATTTCATACGATCACAAGGGACTTATACAGTGGTTAATACATCTAAACTGAGCATTCCTTTTCATTGTGGCTCGTCATCGGGCAATTCGTCACTCAGACCACGTTGCACAATTCTGTGATATAGAATACCCATTGTTGCCAAACAGGACCTGCACAAAAAAGACGAAAGCTTGTAAACTAATTAGTGCTTATTCCTGAAGCAATCAAAGACACTTTGTTTCCACCTATACCCACCAACAGTATTTTGTCTCCATTAAACATTATAACATACTCATGCAAATATCAGTTATAATAGATACCTCAACTAATTCAAATTTACTTGGCCAGACAGCTTGCTTCCAGGAAAAGGAAAATATACTTTTTCTTTCAGTCAAGTGGAAACGATGAGAAATACGTGAGGATCCTTGTTGCCTAAAATTTGACTGAAAAACAAGTTTCTTGACCATTACCGAACTATCCTTGCACATGTGAAGATCTAAAGATGCATTCATCCACGTAAAATTCCCAAAAGAGTAAGAAAAGGAAATAGCTGCAGGTAGAGAAATCACGAAGGATATGAAGACATTATTACAAGATGGCTAATATTAAGAGCAACTTTCTTGCATCCATTCTTGAAGGTCTGGGGTGTCTTATTGCAGGCCGTTCCGAGGCATCATCTCCATGAGACACATCCTTCCTTGGTGGTGCAGTGACTGGTAGAATTGGCAATGAACTAGACCAGAAAGGCAGCAATGACCTTAGGAGCTTGTGGCGAAACGTACCTATTAACATTAAGATAAAGTGTAACTGAGCTTGGACTATTAAAGTAGATGTGTGGAAGTTGGAACTAGGCAACATATATACATGCTCGGTTTCATATCTTGGCACCTAATTGGAACCCTTGATTTTTTGTCGCATATACAGTAGTAATTCATGTACAAACGGATTTAGAGGTATGAAAAATGATTAGTCAAATTAGAAGTCACGTAGTCTCTAATTTAACAGGGACCTTAATATAAATGGTGTTGCTTCCAGGTCCCCTTAAGCAGAAAGAAAATTGAATGACATTTTCAGAAATTTTCTACAAAGAAGACATCAAGAAGATCAGTAAAAATGACTTCCACTAACCTCTACGTGAGTACTTTTTCCTGTGCACATCTTCATCATCAGTATAATAAGGGACCTCTGAGTTATGTCTGTCAACTTGCATTGTACTCTTTCGTGTGGTTGTACCAGGCTGAGCAAACAAGAGTGTATGAGAAACCACTAAGTTAACACATAGAGACCCTTATAAATGTCAAGAGAAGAACAAAAGCTAACAATTAAACTAAATTGTCAAAATATGTATATTACAATAGTAGGTTTTGTGCTTTTTGTGAAATTGACCTCATGATTGGATAAAGATGACATCCCCGAGCCATGTCCATCTATTTCTGAAGTATCCAAATTCGGAGGTCTGGCAGTAGAAGCTACATTGACTCCAGTAGCAGAGGCATGTAAGGGTTCTGAGGCAAAGGCAGGAGGACATCGGGACTCCACTCCCAGATTTACTGCATCATTTCCAAACACGTTCTTTTCTAAACCAGTCTGCAAAAGAAGCAGCGGTCATGGATGAAAATCAGATGAGACGGGAATATTTATAGAAAAGGAAAGGAGTAACTTTCCTAATTAATCATAAATGGGAAGTACAATATCATCTCCAACTCCAGCAAAATCCAAAAAGGCAGAAGAAAAGATGCATATTCAAAATATAACTGAAAGGTAGATAAGGGTAGGATAAGCAGGGAATGTTCTTTCACTTTGCTATCAAGGACGGTTACAGTGTTGTGGCAGATAATTTTGCAGCCCAAGGCTAAGTCATTCAATGCCTCACAAAGTATTAGAGCAGAACACATCCACTAAGGCACTAATCCAATGACCAATTGATGACATGAGTGCATTTCGGATTGCCAATAACCCAATCTGAGACTAATATCTCACATCCACTAATCCAAGAATATATATTAAGCCTAAAGTGACCACTAGAGTGTAGAAACAACGACATTTTCAAAATAGGGCTAGAACCACCTTTAAAAAGTGAAGAAAACAAACTCCTCCAAAACAGAGAAGATGTTTCTACAGATCATAATGAATAAAATTGTCCAACAGAAACTATGGTAGTACTACTACCTGCATAATTGCTTCTTTCAGCTTTGAGTGAAGGCGCGATCCTGAGTCTTTAACAATTTTTGGAGGCCATATCTGCAAACAAGTAACAGATTATACATACAATAAACTATTTTAGACTGTATCTTGGATTCCCAAAATAGGATTCTCAAACTCAGTCCATGTTTGCATTCTGGAATTGAATAAGGATTTGAGATTTTATTTGCAGACCCACCCCTTCCCCCAGCGGCGGATCCAGAAAAAAATGTTAGGGGGGGCTAAGTTTCGAAGAATTACATAAAAAATAAATTTTGCTATAGTTCAAGTAGGTAGGAGGGGCTATTGTATAAATATACGTAAAAATACCGATAAATTTACGATTTTTTAAGTATAAAATACATCCAAAAAAAAATTAGGAGGGGCCCCCCTTCACTAGCTGTGGATCCGCCCCTGCCTTCCCCAGTTCCCTTTTCTCTTTCTGGGCTAAAGGCATCACTCTATTTTATGAGTGTATATTAAGTTTTTGACCTTGTATTTTTTTAAAATCTTATATAACTTTATAATTAATACTGTATTAACATATTTTATGAGGTATATGCATACATAAATTATGTACTATTAGTATGTGCACATTCAACAATTTATTTCACAGCTACAAATAAACCTACCATTTACATCCTCAATAATAATGAATTTCCCTAATCATAAAAGCAAACACAAATTCTTACAGGATTCCAAACTCAATATTATCATCCTCGAAAGTCAAAACCTCCCCAATCCCTGACCAAACATACCATTATTGCTGTGAACTATTACACCAAAACGATGGCGGTAAACAGCAAAAAACAAGAGTTTCCATGATAAGAACATACTGGATTAGGGCATGCTGGGCAGACATATCCAGCAGGAGCTGTTTGTGGATCAAAACTTTTAACATATGAAACTAGGCACTTTGTATGTATAACATCTGCATAGGATTTAGGGAAGATTACTTAGATCAAAATGTTTTGATTATGGAAGTAAATTGAACCTTGCCAAATGGAAGCAGGAATGCATACGCAAACAGCCCAATCGAGTGGTTTGAGGGTCTGCTGCCCTTTCTGCAAGCTCAGCTTGACAATGGCAGCATTTAGGAGGCCAATCATAGTCTCCATCAATCACCCACTCCGAGTACGTCCGCACCTAAATGCAATGACACTTCTTTCAGCTGCATGCAGACCTTATATATACAGACATGGATTTGGTGCAACTTTCATAACCATACCACACAAATCTGGTGTTCCCAGAAGCATATGCATTCCCCGCAAACCGGCACCTTATGGTTGAAGCAATACAACTTAGTCACCTAAGAACACCAATTTAAGCGGAATTCATTAGGCTCCAAAATAACACAATTATGATTACCTTATATCATATCGCAAAAATCATCAAAACTCTGAATTTCATCGTAAAACTCGATTATAATGAAAAACTCAAATAGATTAAAATGCGGTGTAAACCTTTTTAAGAAACGAACTAGACCAGATAAATCATTATATGAAGATTTCTCAATTCTTAAAGATGCGATCACGAGGTGATCTAAAACAAACAAGATCAAGATTATACATAGAATCAAAACGATCGCCTCAAATACAAGAAACAAAAATCAGTAATCAACGGAACAAACAATCGGTGCTAATGCAGATGTAATAGCAGCACCTTGCGGCATTTGCAGACCACCATTGCATTGGCTGAGCAGAGTAGCTGATTGATGGGGCTTTAGCTCAAATTAGAGTGATGAGAATTGCAGTAAGAGTGATAGTTGATATGTGATACGAAATTTAGAACACCAGATTTCGTTTTCTTCTTATTCTGCGTGTCGTCAGCTTCAATGTGAAGGAGACGTGAATTCCTTTATGCAAGAAACGTTATGGCTAAAATGTTAGTAATGCCATATTTTCAAGATTAGCGCCTTATTCTAAAACAAAAATCAAATTTATTAATCTCAATTAGCCTTAAGCTTGAGTAATGTGGTTGGTGACCAAGTATTCTCTTTTGATTATTTATATGTTTTAGTTACCGTTTTAAAAAACTAAATATATTTAATTTATTAAAATTGTTCTATATCTTATCTTTGACACACATAACTTAGCGTGTTTGTAATTGATTTGACGTATCAAGTTTATAAAAAATAAAATATGATAAAAATTTATTAATTTCACATAACAACTATAATTTATTGTTATGGTATAATTTAATATTTATTTTATATAAATAATAAAAAATACAAATTCTAATTATTCGTATACTTATATAGCATTAACGCATCAATCGCAGACTCGACAAGCTATGTCCATTTTGGATAGAAGAGTAGTCCTATTTAATATATTGGAGATTTTATAATATAGTAATTCCATATATATAAACTTCACTAATGGATTGGCCATATAGTAAGTAGTGATTTATCTTTTTGTTTTTTCACTTCTTTTTTGTTTTTTATTTTTTATTTTTTTCATATTATCAATAATTTTTTTAATTTAATATATAAAATTATATATAATTAATTAAAATATGCACATTGTTTATTTTATTTATCGTATTATCTTTTCACTTATTGTTTTTTATTTTTTCTTAAGCTAAGACATTATAAATGAATGAAATTTTATAGACAAATATAGTTATTTTTATATTTTTCTTTTCTTCATATTTTCAATTTTTTAATAAGCACTTCACACTTTTGCAATAGGGATGAGAATTTGAGATCGAAACTTGAAACTTTTTCTATCTCGACAAGAGTTTCGAATTTTTGGGTCCGGGATCGGAATTGATATTTTGGAAATTTACAAAATTTTGGATTCCCGAATTTCGATCGGGATTTCTGATTTTCCAAAATTAATTTTAAGTTTATAAATTTGGAAAATTTTGATTCTGTTCGAGAATTTAAGACATTTTTTTTTTCAGGACTGGAACCAAAAAATGACGTTTTTCGGGATCGGAACTTTAAGACGGGTTTCGATACCATCCCGATTCTTACCCCTGCTTTGCAGTCATATGCATTTCAAATCTTAATTGGTAATATCTTTATATATTTAATGTTCAGTTGATGGAGATTTTGAGGATGAATGTGAAATTGATAGATGAGAAAATGATGTGTGATTAGATATATGCAAGAATGAAGGATAAAGATTTTTTTTAAAAAAATTTATGTGAAGATAATGAGTTATTTAATCACAATTAAAATTGAAGTAATGAGAATTACGACTTTTAAAAAATTTGTAAGTTTTTTTTACAGAATTATGAGATAATGTATCAACGACTTTTAAAAAATTTGTAAGTTTTTTTACAGAATTATGAGATAATGTATCAGTAGAATTATGAATGAAGATGACATATTTTAATTAAATAACTTTGCATTAATTGATACAATTAAAATGACCAAATGTTAATTTTATATCCCACAGTCCTCCTGCAGGGAGAAAGAGAGAAATCAATAAATTCATATCGGTTATATTAATTAATACTTTTAAAGTTACTTTTTTTTATAGTTTTAAAGTTGTATTTTTTTTTTCTTTTACTACATAAAAACAATTATTATGTATATATGATTAGATTTTAATAATTAATTATTATAAAAATCGAACATATTTAGTTACGAAATAAAATATTCGGACAAATTGAACCAAATCGAAACAACTTTGGTTATTTGGTTAGGTTAATTTAGTTTGGTTATTTTTTTCAATCCTAATTTTAATTTAGTTTGACTTGATTTTAGGTAAAATCGAACCAAATATCTCAATGTTCACCCCTATGTGATTAACTTTTTTGTCAATTTAATTATTCTCTTTATTATTTGTTTATTCTATTATTGTTTCGCGATACCGTAAGCTATTTTATTTTGATTTGCTCATATTGATATTATTGTTTGCCTAGATAGTAATTGAATTTCTACATAAATTATTCAGTATGTTTTTGTTTATCAGTTCTTGTGGATACGATACTCTGCTTGCTCTATCTAAACGATTACTTTATATCGCAATGTGATATTAATATTAAATATAGCATTTTTTTCTTCTAAATTTGGGTATGTGAAAACTTATAATTAATTTTATTTTCTTGGCAAATTTAATATTTATTTATTTAGATGTACAAAATCTTCTCATTTGAAAGTACATTTACTATGAAAAATTAGTTAGTTGTAAATAAATATTTGCAAAGGTCAATTTTGCCATGTTATATCGTTGTCTCCATTGCCCCACAACTTTACAAAGTGTGAAAATTTTGAAGTCCATTATGGAACGAAGTGGAAGTTCATCTACAATGATGATTATGTGTTATATGTAACATGAATTGATGCTTTAAATAAAATACGATCAGTATAATTTAATTTTAGATAATTTTTATAATTAAATACTACAAAAAAAATTCTTGTACGTTTTTCCCGTGCAACTGCACTAGTAAAAATACTAGTTGTCCATAATAATAAAAAGAACAAGAATGAGAATAAATCAGATCGTTGTGTTGGGTGATTAAAAGCCTTAAAGCTAGTTTGAACAAAAGCACTCACTATAAGCTACACAAAACAAGGTTATTGGATTCGGATGTCCCATGTAAGAAGGTATAAGTGAATACATCTAAGGTAGAACAATTTTCATGCAACAAGATCCAGTTCAGGCTTATACAGAGAGAAAGGTGAAGGATTATGAACAACATATCTTTGGGAGAATTGAACATTGTAACAACCAAAAGGAAGAGGATTTTGTGTTTTATACTAAAAAAAGCACAAAATTAACAAAGGTCATTCGATTTATGTGATCGTTCTAGTTTCTGAAGGTTAATCATTGTGGCTCGTCATCGGGCGTTTCATCACCCAAACCACGTGCAATTCTGTAATACAAAATGCCCATTGTTGCCATGCAGGCCCTGTGCAAAAGGAGGAAAAAGAAAAGTTCGTAGATTAGTTAATGCTCATGACTGAAGCAATGAAGATATCATAGGATTTGGTTCACAACTGCATTCTATCTCTGTTGACGAAAGAAGAAACAAAAGGGTTTCTGTAATAATGCAATTCATGTAATATCTGACAGCAAAATACACGTTTGCCAAGTAAAAGATTTAAAATAAACCAAAAGAATTAGCTGCAGGTGATGAAATCAAGATAGACAGAAGACATTACATGATGGCTATAATTAAGAGCAACTTCCTTGGGTCCATTCTCGAAGACTTGTGCCTTGCACGACGTTCTGGGGCATCATCCCCATGAGATGCGTCTTTCTTTGGTGGGGCAGTCACTGGTAGAGTTGGCAATGCACTAGACCAGAAAGGCAGCAATGACCTCAGGAACTTGTGACGAAATGAACCTATATTTCACAATTTAGTAGGCCTGGTTTAGCAAAGACAATAGAGAATATTACATGAAGCACCTGGTAGAAACTACCTGATTTCACACTTGAAAATATATTCGAACATGGGTGATTAAACTAGATGCTTGGAGATAGCAGTCTATATATCAAAGTCATAAAACCTAAGCAAGCTTTTCTGGGAGTTTCATTTGCAAGACCAAACTGGAATCCTTGAAAAGTAGCATGCTTTCAAGGTAACAGGAACCTTAACATGATCAGGTTGCTTAATTGTTGCTTCCAGTTCCATCTTTAGCAGAATGAAAACTGAACAATTACTTCTTTAGAAATTACTACATATTAATTTCATCTGAACCTCACAATAGGCAGATGCAGGTATTGAACAATAAATGGCAGGACTATATCCCACCAAAACGGCTACATGTTTGTCAAGGTGCTATGTAGCGGGTCAAAGTTGATGAGGAAGGAATCGATTACCAGGGTGAAAATGTCATGCAGCAGAGATCGTTAATAGTTCAGTTCTTTATTTTGTTATTTTATTCCAAAATCTAAGCATATCCATATAGCTTTGAAGTTAGAACATGGAAGCATCACTTGTTATTTCTTCATAAGATGCCTTTTGGTGATAGTTGAGGCTATGAATAAAAATCTTAAAAAATTGAGAGAAAAATCTTCAGTTTTACATGTAGAAGTAGAAGTTGAGGGTTTCCCTCTCCTAAGGTTATTGATACATTAGCATGTACCAGAGGAGTTGAGCCAATATTTCAAAGCCTAATCTCATTGGAGACTATTAAGATTTGAGCCACATATGATTCAGAGAAGATCTAGTTAACCCTAGAGCCCAGAATACACCAGTGACCACCGAAATGTGCAACAGAGTTCAATTGTATTTCCATGAAGTCAGAGCAATGATACTGAAAGTCAACAGCGGTATAAAAGATCAAGATAGCAGTAAATGACTTCAACACACCTCTTCTAGAGTATTTTTTCCTATTTGCATCTTCATCATCGGCATAGTATGTGGACTCAGAGTTTTGTCTATCCACTTGCATTGCGCTCTTTCGCGTGGTTGCGCCAGGCTGGTTAAAAAAGTGTATGAGAAACCATCAGATAGACTCGGATCACACACAACATAGAAGCGAAGTCTGAAAGGAGAAAGCTACAAAAAACAAAACTATAAAAATATCTTAGTATCTTACACCAGTAGGACTTGTATTTTTCATGAAATCAAGCTCGTGATTGGGTAAAGATGATGTTCCAGAGCCATATCCATCTATCTCCATAATATCTGAATTTGCAGGTCTTGCAGTAGAAACTGCACTTTTTTCAACTGTTCCAGATGCATGCATCAAGGGTTCAGAGGCAAATGCAGGTGGAGGACTACGCGATTCTGCTGCCTGTAACGGCACTGGGTGGTTCCCAAAAACATTTTTTTCCAAGCCAGTCTGTAAAACAGAGATGTGAGAGGAGCACGCATGAAAAAAAGGTGAAACTTCTTTACTGATTCATATACACAAAGTACAGTATAATCACTCGTTCAACCAAATCCATTAGACACACAGAAAAGTGAACCAAAAGGTATCAAAATTATTAAATTAAGTAAAGGATCCATACACACAATGTAACATTGGGTGCAAAAGAAATTGAGTAATCAAGCACCAGATGTGTGACATCCCACATCGAATAAATAGGGAATGTTAATACAGAATAAGTATGGGCTTCAATGGACTCTCTAGCAATATGGTTAACCATTTTTGACGAAGTGAGGACGAACGTCAAGTAGTTGCTAGTGGATCCATTGTGTCATTGTAACGTAATAGGATCCCACTTCATGGGCCCGTGGTGTTACATGATGACACATGAAATGTATAGATTATCGATATCCAAAAAGGTGATGAACAGAATGCGTGATTCATGGCTTTTGTCAAGAGGAATAGATGCCGACAAAGTGAAGAAAACTAATTTCTCTAAAACGGATATGAGTATTAGCCATTCATAATAAGTGACACCATTATGCACTAAAAGAGAAGAAAAATATGGTAACACAACCTGCATAATTGCTTCTTTCAACTTTGAATGAAGGCGTGATCCTGAATCTTTAACACTTTTTGGCGGCCAAATCTGCAAAGAGTCTAGCATTAAACATGGTATTGAAACATGGTATAAAAGGAGATACCTGCTAAGTGCTAACAAATAACAATCTAAGGGGTAAGGAGGATCTTATGGATAAGTAAAGAAACGAACATGCACCAGATATACTGATCTCATAGCTAGCATTGCATAACTTGAGAGACCATCTATGTTTCGATAACGTGAAGTAAAATACTTCCACCCAAGATTTATAGTTATACAGTTGAAAAAACATGTATTCAATTTTTTGAAGCTGCTTAGTCATTAGAGAATTAGATAACTACTATTTCCATATGCTAATTAAATGGCCAGACCAGGAATGATAGGCTACTTTGACATTGAAGAAAAAGGAGAGCCATGCGAATTTGGTTTCCCAACTATACATAGTAACAAGAGGGTATTGATAAATTAATTAAGCAAAGGGGTCCCAGCACAACTGGTATTTTCATTCCTGCTTCCCCACAGGGATTTTTGAGGGTCGGCTAAGCCTCCATATATTAAAAAGTAAAATTTAATTTTTTCAGTAATCAGATGAGATCTTAAAGAACAAATTAAACTTGCATCTCTCTCTCTTCTAAATATAATAAAATAAATAAATAAGAACTTAAGTAACTTTCTCAGTTTTCACTTTCCTAAATATTCTCATATAGACATATACTATATGCATCAGGACTCTGAGCTGCTAAGACTGTAGTGACTTCTGATATTTATTCTAGACAACCTACAATTAGTCCTCAGATTAACTTGCAAAGTTCATCTTACTTCTCACACATATTCTCCAGTTGTGTTTGACAAGAAAACAACAAATTGCAGGCAAAATTTTTCAGAGAAAAACTGTCTCTATGTTAATGGTACCTGAACCTCATTTAAAGTTATGAACCTCCTGCTACCAAATTCTCAAAGCAGTACACAAATCCAATGATGCAATAATCTTATGTAAAAATACTGGCAAGTTTATTGTTCCAAATTTCATTACACTAAAATATATATCCAGAAACAGCAGAAAGAAAAAGTTTCCAAAAACATAACATACCGAAGTTGAACAGGCTGGACAAACATATCCAGCAGGCGCTGTCTCCGGCGGAAAAGTTTTAACATGTGAAACTAAACAATTTGTATGTATAATATCTGCATATTTCAAGCATGAGTTAGAGATGCATAGTTAGACAAACAATTTCCTATTTTGAATAACCTGAATGCAAAAATACAGAAGCAGGAAAACATACGCAAACAGCCCAATCGAGTGGTTTGGGGGTCTGTCCCTTCCACAAGCTCAGCTTGACAATGGCAACATTTCGAAGGCCAGTCGTACTCTCCATCAATTACCCACTCTGAGTATGTACGGACCTAAATGCAATAGCATATCTAACGCCTTTATAGGTCATGCGTTTCCAGGAATGAAGTTTGAAAAATTACAATAAAACCATACCACACATATTTGGTGTTCAGGAAAGCATATACATTCCCCACAGACCGGCACCTTGTGTACGAAGCAATACAATTTTGTCGCCTAACGACGACAACAAGTAGGCAAATCCATCAGCTTTTCACAATACCAGAATAACAATACACTTATCATCAGCAAATTCCATATGCACAGAATCGAATTCCACTAAATCAACAACGGGGAAAAGGCAAGCTCAAATCTATTGAGCTGAATTCGATCGCAAAAAGAAAAGAACAAAGAACGATCTCCTGTTTCGGAAGAAAGCTACGATCGGATCTAAACACATAATTTGCAGAATTAGATTATACAGAGGAATCCAATCAATTACCTTGCGGCATTTGCAGACCACCATAGCTGTAAAACGAGATCGAAATCACTGGGTTTTAGGCGAATATTAGTAAGTTTATGAAACGCAATATAGTGAATCGTGTCGGATAATTTCTGATTTGTTTTGTATTTAGGCCCGGCCCGGTTCGGACCTATTGTCTCATAAATAGTTTATTTTGCTTTTTGAATTCTTTCATTTGTTCATATTTTATATTACTATTTCTTATTTTAAATGAAAATTTTAATTATTATTCGTATATTCCAATAAGGAGCCAATCCAAACGTGGCCCTATAACTGGTTTTTCAAGGCTTTGCTCTTCTTTAGATTTGAATTTGAATTCCTTTTTCCTCCGCCCCCTTTTCTCCCTCTCTCACTCTCTCTCTGTCTCTCCCAAATCATCAATTATCAGATCAAATTCGTTACTCCATCTCTCTCTTCGCCGAACACCTGCCTACTCCACGCAAAAGGCGCAACAAATTGCGGTAATTATGACGGCGGCGCCACCACCGACGATGGGGAGGGAGCTATCGAGCCCCCCGACTGATGGAATTTCCAACCTCCGGTTCTCTAACCACAGCGATCACCTCCTTGTTTCCTCATGGGATAAGGTTACTAGTTTTTGTATTTACAATGCAAAGCCTCGGTTTCCAATTTGAATTTCTCAGTTCAGACTTCTCGATTTGATTTGTTTTTTTTTGTTCTAATATTTTTTGTCTCGTTGTTAGAGCGTTCGGTTGTATGATGCTAGTGCCGATGCGCTTAGAGGGGAGTTCATGCATGGCGGCGCTGTGCTAGATTGTTGCTTCCATGACGATACCTCAGGGTTTAGTGCTTCTGCTGATCATACTGTGAGAAGGTAGCTTTCAGTTTTTATTTTCTGATTCAAATGGTTTTGCAGTTAAACAAGCTTCTGTCATTTTCCTGATGAGGATTTATTAGTTTAATTGATTTTAGTTATATGGAAGGTTTTATGGTTTAATGCGTTTTAGTTCTTTTAGAACATTTTATCACTTCGACTGAATTGTTGCTCGCTGTGATCTGTGTGACAATTGGTGGTTGTTAAATGTTATGCTCTAGGCTCGTGTTCAACTACAACAGGGAGGATATTTTGGGGAGACATGATGGTCCTGTCCGATGTGTTGAATACTCATACGCTACTGGTTGGTTCCTCATTTCAACATTTTGTTATTTATTGATTTGTCACTCTGCTAAGATACAACCTTGGCTGACAGTAATGCTTTCAAGAGAATTCACGAAAAATGATTTTTTTTTATTGTTTTACTGCAATATATCTAATTACTTTTTCAGTCTGAGAAACAGAAAAATGTGGAAGAATGTATCCAATATATTTATTCCTTTTGTTTTCATTCCCTATTCAGCTCATTTGAATTATTATCACGATAATATTTATTTATTTATTTCTTATCCAAATTTTAAATTTTCGTTCAAGAAGCTTACGGTCATTATGCTTTCTTAGTTTTTTCTAATCTGAACTCTGTAGTCCTCTTCCTTTAATGCAACTTGCTGTTGTTTACTTCACGTAACCATTTTCTATGTTTATATTCTTTTATAAAATTCTGATTTCCAAATATGCACTGCTGTGACTACCTGGTATGTCACATGCTCTTGTGGTTGTATAAGTCCATCTATATATTTACCTATTCTTTTGAAGGATTTGTTCTCAAATTTTGAGCATGTCTGGTACTTTTACTAGACCTCCGCTTTATCACTGCAGAAGAAAGAAGCATGGTAATATTGGCAGTTCAATTTCTCTTATATTTATGCATTATCTTGTTTAGGTCAAGTTATTACTGGTAGCTGGGACAAAACCTTGAAGTGCTGGGACCCGAGAAGCTCAAGTGGCCAGGACCGCTCTCTTGTTGGAACATATACCCAACCTGAGCGTGTATATTCTATGTCTCTTGTTGGCAATCGCCTAGTTGTTGCTACTGCTGGAAGGCATGTCAATGTCTATGATCTTCGAAACATGTCTCAACCTGAACAGCGGAGGGAATCTTCTTTGAAATACCAAACAAGATGTGTCAGGTGTTATCCTAATGGGACAGGTGCTGCATTCTCAACATACTGTTTGGCATGGGTTGCTATGGTGTAGAATGAATTCTTGTTCCAGATTAGCTATCATGCACAATTGTTACTGGAGATTGAGTTTTCTATATCTAGAAATAAATCAATAATATTTACTTGTTATTGCGTTAACTTGCCTATGGGTCTAAGCAATTCTATTATATTCTGGCAATGGAAGCAGGCTGTTTGGTATAGTTCCATAAGGAAAATATAGTTGGGTCAATTATATTTTTCTATTACTATTTTGGCACTCAATTTTGTACGTTATAATCTCATAATTGTTTTCTTTGTTTCTGATTGTAAGTATATGATCTCCAGGTTATGCTCTTAGCTCTGTTGAAGGACGAGTGGCAATGGAGTTTTTCGATCTCTCAGATGCTGGCCAATCTAAAAAGTACGTATCAAAAGCCTCATGTGTGAGGGGTGTAGAAATAGAAAAATAGCTTCCTCAAACTACATGACTTGATAACCTTGGCCTAAAATATTTCTGTAATTCTCTTCTGATGTTTCCCTTGTCTTGTTCCTAGATTTTGACAGTAGTCTGAGAAAATGATAAAAGTTTTGCTTAAAATTTCAGTTAGGTTAATATGAACTAGTATGTTGCTATGATGTTTTATCTCGAGAGATCGTAATAAGCTTTAATTGAAATATCAATTAATTACAGAATTTTCGCTGTTCCTTATCTTGTTGATATTAACATCTGCAGGTATGCATTTAAGTGCCATAGAAAAACTGAAGCTGGAAGAGATATTGTGTACCCTGTGAATGCCATCGCATTTCACCCTATGTAAGTTGCATAATTTTGATTCGTAGTCCTGTATCAATATATTTGACTTTATCGTGTTCTTAATTGGACGAGGCCGTGTTCCTCCGTGCTAATGCTAGTAAAGAAGATAAACTTCAATGTTAGACAAGTCAACTTCTTTAAAGAGCCGAAACTAGAAGCAAAACTGTTGTTACTATGCACAGTGTAGTAGAACAACATTATAACTTTAATCAATTTAGTTTTATGGTCCTTCTATAGACAAGCATCAATCTCTACATTACTGGAAATCTCTGATGTAGCTCTTTAATTGTACATCATGTAAATCTCTTGCTTGATATTGCTTCACGTAGCTATGGTACCTTTGCTACTGGAGGCTGTGATGGTTATGTTAATGTGTGGGATGGAAACAACAAGAAGAGGTTGTATCAGGTAGAAGATCTGAACCTACCTTTATCTTTGGTTGCCACATTATGAAGTTGTGATTACTAATTTTTTTCCCCCTTTATATCTGCTTCCATGTGGTTGCATTGTGAAGTACACAAAGTACCCAACGAGCATTGCAGCATTGTCCTTCAGCAGAGATGGTAGACTACTAGCTGTCGCATCCAGCTACACACATGAAGAAGGAGATAAACCGTGAGTGTGCCCCCCCCCCCCCCCCCCTCCCTCCTCTCACACACACTCACACTCTCCTTTCTCCATTCGATCTTAAAGCTATTCATCATCAATTTTGCAGCCATGAGCCAGATGCCATATTTGTGCGCAGCGTGAATGAAATAGAAGTCAAGCCAAAGCCGAAAATGCTTCCAAGCCCTGCCACTTGAGTTAGGCAAGACTAAGGCTGCTTGTGCAATTTCTGAGAGAATGTCTTTTTCATTCTAGATTTAGATGTGATCGAGGAACATATTTAATATCATTTTCTCATTGATGATTAGTTTTCATATGACGATTGCCTAATATTTTTGTGTGCTCGCTCGCGATACATTGAACAAATTGTGAAGTAAAAAAGAAGTATGCTGCTGCTGGTGCAGCAAGATTTGCCTCGTCTCCAATATCCCACCCCCCATATTACTAAATAATGATTTTGAGATTCAAACACAAATTAATGATATTCCCTTTGTACAAGTACTCTATCCTTCTACTATTTATGATATATTATTTTCTGACACAAGTGTAAAGAAAGTGATGTTTTTTGTGTAAAATGGTAGATTTCAATAAAATTGACTAATTTTATAAGGGAAAGAAGTTCTTTTTTGGAAACCAATCATTATTATTGAGATTTAAACAAGTCATGATAAGGAGATAGAGAAAGTATTTTACTTGACTCAGCATGAATTTTAATAATTTGGTTGACTTTAATTGTAAGGGAGCATGAATTTTAATAATTTGGTTGACTTTAATTGTAAGGGCTCATTTGGTGGACTAGTTAGGTTATGCCAAGTTAGTTAAAAATAGTATGACTAATTGAGATAAAAGGAGATAAATATAATATTAATGGAGTGTTTGGTAAAATAGTTTAAAATCTAACTAAAATAGTAATTTACAATTATAACCTTATGAGAATTTGAAAACAATCCTATCATATATCTATCTTCCCCTCCTTTTACAATTTCAACTTCACGTCTCCATCCACCATTGTTATACCAATTTTGCAAATTTTCCAAAAAAATCAATTTTGCAGATTCTACAATTTCAAAAGGAGAGGGGGAGCTCTACAGACTTCTCAAAAAATCAATTTTAAAATATATTCAATTTCAACTCCACCATAACCCCTCCATGGCTGCAACTTAGAAAGATAAAAACGATGTTCTAAATTTAAAAAAGAAAACAGAAATGTCCTAAATTCTGCAGTTTTCCCAAAAATAAAAACTTGAGAGAGAGAAAGAGAAGGGGAGCTCTACAGTAATGTCCCAAACTTGGAAGATTGGCAAAAGGCCGGTTTCCCCAATCTTGCAACGATAGAGAAAATAAGGAGAGGGAGAGCTCTTCAACGATGCAGGTACGGCGCCACAGAGTCTGAAAGCGTGGAGAAGTCGTGGCGAGAGGAAGAAAGAGCAAGAAGCGAAGAAGAATAATGTAGGGTGTTTTTGTAAATCTAACATAAATTAAGTACTGTTCAAACAATATAATTTATATACCACCCATTTGGAGGGTTAGGAAACCTAAGGTAATAGTAGAATTAGGACGGGCCGTGAATTAATATTGGGCCCAAAGCTTAAATCAGTTTGCTACCAAACGCAAGTTTTGGAGGGATTAATTTAGTATAACATGATTAAACCATCCTACCAAACGATCCCTAAATGTGTAGGGATTAAACTTGGATTTCGTATGAGTTATTATTTTAATGGTAAATATATTACTAAAAAAGAAAAGTTTCTGTTTCGTAATAAAATGGATACTTGTTTGGTTGACTCGTAGGGTTATTAAAAAGTAAAGGAAATAAGCACATATACAAATGCATTGCTGCTGATCAAGAAACACTTTAAAGTAAAATTTGGCTACAATGTTTACATCTTATATTTCAAGTAACACCCCTTTTCTTCAATTCAGTATACAATAGTTGCAAAAGATGAGCATCAAAGCGCTTTAACTTCTATAAGACCATATGCTTAAACGTTTTAGCATTGTTGACCAAATTGGTATTGGTACAAGAGTGGCAGCATATGCTTTTCCATTAATACAGACGACATATCCATATTGCCAGCAACATGATCACAGCATAGACGAAAACACCATGGGAAGGACAATCTTGCAACAAAACCTCACAAGTTACCTAAACCCTGATTGAGCTGCTTGAGCACCAGGTCCAGCTCTTCTCATTGCTTTCGACTGTGCCAGCAACTCCTCATAGTTCTGGTAAGGAAGATCATTGTTAGAATACAACGGAGTAATTTTTCAGAGCAATTATCTTGAACTTTAAACCTATAATATATGCACTAATACCAATTAACTAAGATAACGTGAAGTTTGTGATGTTACCCGTTTCTCAAATGCAGTATCCTGAGAATCAATTATCTTGTCAGCAATGCCATACTCAATGGCATCCTTTGCTTGTAAATATAGTGGCCGTTGGATGTCCTTCTCAATCTCCTCCTTTGATTTTCCGATTCCTTTGGCTAAGAGTTCAATGTAGCAGTCTGAGTTTGCTTCTAGTTCTTTCGCCTGATGCAAACAAGATGTCACTGACCTTTAAGCATGCAAACTATCTTTGAGAGAGAGAGAGAGAAAGAGAGAAAGAGAGAGAGACCTTAATCCACATGTCAATAGCAGCTCCGCTTGATCTACTTACTTTTGGGAGGTATAGTTTTGCTGCGGGAAGAAGTAAAACCATAAACAACCAAAAAGACAGACAAGTTTAATCAGTATTCAGTAACAACACATAGTAGATATTTTCATTTAATAAAATGAGTTATACTATATATAGCACGCTCATGACATCTTATATAACCTAGCCAACCAAGCTTCCCAAGCATCAGCTAGATGCAATTTCTATTGCTAAATTCACAGCACAGGGTCTGTTGGAATATTAGTCCGTGGATAGCCAATAGCAGAAAAGATAAGCATGAAGAATTTACTTAGATATCCCCCAGTACAACCACCCAAATAAGAAATAAAATATAAAAAGAGAATGCTTTGGGAGACACTGTCTAAGAAGAAATCATTAATGTCATAGTACAAAATTAAAACATCCCAACATAAAGCAGGTCGCGTACAGATCATATCTTACTCGATGAGTTAGGCTGCAATCCACGATAGCCTTTTGCACCAAGAGACAGAAGCATTGCTGCTTGGCCATATGCCATTCCACAGTTTACAGTGTAGACATCGGCTTTGCAGTACTATTTACAGAACATTTAGGTGAAATGTCATACATACAAACAAAACATTAGTCTCAACATTTCCATCTTAAAGCATACTGTTAGGTCTTAAACTTAAGCCAGTATTTATGTTCAGGAGCTTACAGCCATAGTGTCAGCTATTGCATATGCCTCAGTTTCAGATCCAACAGTCTCCAACTTCTCATTCTGGCAAACAAAAAAGACCACAAGAGAAAAATATGAGGCATACACATATAAACCAACTTAAATAAAAGACAGAGATACTATATTTTAGACCGACAATAATATCAGAGTGGAGATTACCTGGGTACCAGATGAGTTGATATACAGATATATTGGCTTTGTTGGGCTGTCATAATCCAACCACATAAATTGAGCAACAAGAAGCTCAGTCACAGATGGTACAATCTGCAAAAAAAATAGAATTAGATGGGAAGAATAAAGCAACGCAACTTTGAAAAAATCAAGTTGTCTGCAAGCCAATAAGGAAAGAGCTACACTACCGGCATCCCCAGATAAACGATCCGAGCATCTAAAAGCAAAGATGGCAAATCAGGAGGAGCAGTTCTAGGCCTTCCAAATCCCCTCCCACCTCCACGGTACATGCTTGCACTCATGCTCATGCTATACTTTGGAGGGCCTTTTTCATTCATGCCAGACGTACTCCACATTCCACCACTACTCAAGTAATTGCAGGCTGATGAAATGCTTTCCTGAAGAAACAAAAGCTAATCAGTGTTTTCTTGATGAAAGATTCCTCAAGCGGACAATCTGTTTTCTCATTCAGTCATTCCTCAAGAAATAAAAGAAAAGATGTAAAAGAGAACAGACATTCCCATTTTCCAGACAAGATCAAGGGAATATTAAACATAAATATACATACATATATAATATTATGACATACGGGAAGATTCATACCTCTGTCACTTTTTCTGACTGTCGCCGGACAGGGTTATCTTCTGTCATGAACATATCCATCTGTGAAGGTGAAAGGCCGTATAGATACTGAGGCGCGTTCTTGTAATTTTCTATCACTACAAGAGAGCCAGTACATCAGTTACATGCTGCACAACTCTCGAGTCTCGCGACACTTAATGCTAGATAGAAGTTTATCTGACAAAGCTTTGAATGATCAAGAAAGTTAAAGAAAGATCAAGATGCGTGCATCCCAATATGATGGATATAATTGTATTAACATCTCCGAGTGTCATTAATCAAGTACATCCCAATATGATGAGTAATACCTGAATACTAATTCAAATTAAAGCAATGTTGATTCCCAGGAAATTTCAATAACCAGTATCACCAAATGCCAACTTTATTAACTTATTAGGAAAGCACACTCTGCTCTACTCTATCTCAAGGTGATATCTGTGCTACAAAACCAATCCTCAAAAACTAAAGTTAAGGCCTTTAAACACCTAACAGTACATTCCATCTCCAATATCAATAATTGCATATGATTTAATCAAACTGCGTAATTGCCGTGAGAACATCAATATTGACCTTACCTAGAGTAGGCTTCCGGTGCAACCATTTAGCATCCACACCGTTAGCAACACCTTATCTCATGTTCAGTCACTACCCATTATACTAAAGCATATCATTAAGATCGCCTCACTTATGTAGGCTGCACCCTCTTATGGTCTTACTTAAGCCTTAAAGCAAGATGCACGAGTGATATATGCTGTATGCAGGACAACAGCTAATTTATAGTTTCCTCACGCCGCATACAAACACTTAGTTCTACACAATACAGACAGAAAAACAAGCCTCCCAATTGCAAAACCCCAAAAACTCCACGAGCAAGGATTTTACAAATTGAACTCCTAAATAAACCAACAAGCCTAACAAACACACCGCAGACAATCCAATTAAGAGGGAGAAGAGGGTGAAAGAAGAGCATGACATACACCCATCTTTGAGATTGTCTTCGCGAAACTGTTTGGGTATATGGTCGAGAGACTTCCGAGCTACCGGCGCCTTGAAAGCACGTCTAGGAATCGCTGGTGTACGGGTCTTGGCTGCGAATAGCAGCTTGGCGTTGTGCAGGAAAGCAGAGGTTCCACCCAGCAGTTCACGGTTATCCAGGGATGAGAGAGGCGAGAGTAAGAGAGAAGAAGACGCCATTGAAATTGCGAAATGAAACAAAAATTACTCAAATCAAGTGATTTAATCGGTGAAGCAAACAAATTAATGAAGCAAAGAGTTCCACGGTCTACCACTTGAAAATGCAAAGCGATAAATAAATTTGGTTGGACTAGGCCTCAACTCTCAATCTATTCCTATTTTCTAAAATTTAAGTGAAGGCCTTTGTTTTTTAGTTCTAATGGATTATTTGGGCTTTGTAATGGACTCAATTTGTGTTGCTACTTATTGGGCTCAAATTGTCGTTCTTTTGGGAGGTATAGTTTTGCTTATGGACTTGAACGAAAATGTTCGCCTGCTGGCATGTGAGATTAATACGTCCACAAATGATGTGATTGTAGATAAACAGTAAATATTTATTTAAATTTTTATTAATTTTATTTACGATTATAATTTATTGATTAATGTATAATTTAATATAAAAAAAATTAATTGAATTTTTTTAAAGTGAATACGCTGATATGATATTACTACATCAACTATACGCATATTAAATTTTGTCCATGGCAAACGGTGCAACGATTGAGAGAAAAATAATATTACGACTGTGATGTCATTGTTGAGCTGAGACGAAAATAATATTTTTGCGGATGCTAGGAGGCAGGGACGAAGGGAGCATGGGGGCAGAGGCGGCAATGACCCCTATGAGATTTTGAAAATTATTAGGGGGTATTTTAGTCATTTTGCGTATAATAAACAATATTTATCAATTGTAAATAAAATAGATTAGCTTCCAATGATGCTAACAGTTTCAGAACACGAAGAATATAAGAGAAATATTATAATATTATGTAGTTTATTTGATACTTTTATCTTGTAATCTAGTTGAAACTTTAAATTACATTATATTTATTAAAAATATTAGTTGTTTTTTAAACAGGTTAAGAAGAGATCAGTTCCTCTTGAGTTGGCTACCGGCTTCAATATCTCGTGCAATGATGGGATACGTTGGTCGTTGTGGGACGTTGGAAAGCTTTTTAAACAGTTTTCAATATATTTCTCAAATCTAATAGCTCTATTAACTTTGAATCTACCTAAGAAACAAAAATAAGTAACATAACTTTTTGGCGATATTTTATCCACCATCATTATAGTTTTCATTGATACATATATTAGTGTATCTTATCTAAAATATAGATATGTATTGGCTTCTTTGATTGCGGCCATATTATCAGAAATGTAATTTGTTCTTTGAATGGCATGAAATAAATTATAAAAAGTTCCATGTAGCTTCGTCAAATCGGGAGCAGAAGAGACGAGACGTAGTCACGTAGTAGTGGAAGTTCCATGGTAAGTAATCACTACTTCCACGTGTCATTACGTGCCGTGTCCTCAAGAACGGCGTACTCTTCTTCAACTTCAGCAGTTATTTTTCTCACTCTCTCTTGTACTCATACGCACTTAAATTGACCAGAGTATACCTCTGTACAATTTATAAGATTTCCGTAGAGTTCTAGAAAATGGAGTTATGAACTTATGACCAATCATTGGCTAGGCATCTTCTTCATCAAAGTTAGGTATCTTTTTAAAAAAAAATAAAATAAATAAATAAAATGGATTACCAAGTTCGAATCCCTCTTAGTATTCAATCTGAATAAGTGAATTTGTAATTCTCCATATATATTCAAGATTTTCAAGAAATTAACAAATTAAATGGAGTTATAACTTGAGGGTTAAATCAAGTTCTTCTTCAGATGGCAAGTTCAAGTCCAGGCCGTGCACAATTGCGGTCACGTCGCCACCACTGCTGTTACCGTACGAACAACTGGCAGCGCCACTTCCACCACCGGAGAAGGACGTGACTACACTGAATCCGTTGTCGTTTCTAACGTCGGAATATTTGACGCTGCTTTTAGAAACGCCGGGAAGCAAGCCGGTATAATGCTTCCGCATGTGGCCGCCCAATGCTTGACCTCTGGGGAAACTTTTGCCGCAGGTGGAGCACTCGTGAAGCCTGTGTGGATCAAGCGCCGGCGTGCAATTCGAGGCGTCGGTGGACGTCGAATTCGACGGTGTTGTCTGCGGCTTGCTGCGGTGGCTCGTCTTGTGGCCGCCGAGTGCTTAATACGACGAGAATCCCTTGCCGCATACGGTGCACTCATAAATCCGTGCCCTAGGAGAGGCTTTTGTATCGGCGGCGGAGGAAGAGGCTTCCGCGACCACGTCTCTTCGGAGTTCAACAAGACACCAGGCCAGATCCTCCTCATCTGATATTAGCTTCGAACGCTTCGCTTTCCTGCAGGAATCCAAGACAGAATCCTCGTAATCGAAGCGGCGACGCGGCGGCGCCTTCTGAGTGAGAGCTTGGAGACTCATTGCTGAAAGAGTGTGTGTGTGTGTGAAATAGTGAAAGTACGAAGAGAGGAGAAAAGTGTTAGCGTGCGTGTGAAGTTTGAGTGTGGAGAGGGGTTTATATAGGATAATAGTGGGGGTACTGCTGACATGGCAACGACTTCTGTTTTCATATATATCCATTTATTTTTTCGAATATATCTTTAAAAATTTGTTGGGATAGAAATATTATTTTGAATGATTATATAGAACAGTTAAAAAAAATTGGTAAATACAAATAATAGCTACGAACATAATAGTATTTAAATTCTAGTTATTTATAAAATTTTTTGTACTAAAATACTCATATAAATAGTATTTTATATTTCTGAGTATAAATAATATGAATTATATTGAATCTTACCACTCATACGTGATACTTAATTTATTAAATTGTACGTGCGTATGAATCGTATGAATGAATATTATTCATACCTTTAATACTATTAGTATCATTCATATAATTAAATTTAAGTAGAATGATTTTTATGGTAATTCACACTCAAAATGGCTATAATTTAAACAGTTTTATGTTTGTGGCTATTATTTGTATTTTATAATTTTTTGAGTGATTTGTATAATTAACACTATTATTTTCATTATAATTCCCTTATTTTAAGTGAAAAGTTCCTTGTATTATTTGTATAATAATAATTGTAGGATGTTATCCTTAACCAATGAGATCATCTATAAGCCTCACTATAGTTTAAAAAGAATAGTCTAACCTATATATGTAATATTCTTATAATATACTTGGTTGATATATGAAGAGTCTTTAAATATGAATAACAGAAAATTTACAATGCAAACCTTTCATTTACAAAATTGAAATATGCAAACAAATTAAACGGCAACAGTTTCGAAAAAGGGTAATATAGATAAACCTTACACACTAGCTTGAGAAACCTCTCCAGTAGCAGCAATCTCCTCCTCCTCCTCCTCTTCTTGGACCACCTCTTCCTCCACCTGAACCTCATTCTCCTCACTAGGAACATCAGGAGCAGCAACAACTTCCGTCTTCTCACTTCCTTCAAGCTGAACAGTGTCTGATTGTAATTTTGTATTATTTTGCTTCTCAAACTGATGATCAGCTGCATGTCTCTCAGAAGACTTGACTGTGCGGCGGCGCCCAGCTTTAGTACCACCATGCAGCGATTCCTTTGCTTCACTACTATGAGACTGGCTTAAGGTATCGAAGATTGCGTCGTGCTCTGATTCGTTAAATGCTGCCATCTTCACCAATGCATCAGTACTTACATCGAGGACGGCGCTCGGTGTCTGCGCAGCTTGAGCTTTACTTGCCACTGGTGGCTTCTTCACACCAACCCTATTTAGTATTGACTCATCCACAGACTTGAATATTGGATAATCGTGGAGGTCGATGCCCTTATACTCTTGTAAGAAGGTCTCATCTCCCTTGTGCTTCTGCTCATCTATAGCCACTCCCTGCTCCCCGAGCACACCGCTTTCCGTAGCAACATTGAGGAGAGAGCTCATTTTTGGCCTCTCTTCTTTACCCTGTTGAAGTTGAGCTTGCTTTACAGCCTTCACCTTCTTAGCTTCTGCTCCCTTGAGTAACATCGTTGCATTATTTAGTGGACTCTTCCCCTCCACAAATCCTATTGTCTCGCTCTCCTTTTTCCATTCATTCTCATCCGTTTCTTCCACATCATCATTAGCCACGTCCAACAGCAGGCTCTTATGTGCACTGTGCTCATGCTCATCGGCAACAACATTGAAGGCGGAGCTCAATAATGCCGGCCTCTCTACTGCAGCTTGTTGAAGCTGAGCACCCTTCATACCCTTAACTCCAGCTCCTTTACGATTATGATCACTTCCCTCGAGCAACGATGGAGAGTTTACTTGATGGACCTTCTCCTCCAAGAGCCTCGTTAAGTCGCTCTCCTCTTCCCCCCGCCGATCATCTGTCTCTGTATCTTGTGGCACTTCCTGAGACTTGTCCTCATACACACCACTTTCCATGGCAACTTTGAGAAGGGAGCTTTCTAAACCATGCTTCCCTTTCCCCTTCCCCTTCACCGTCTTCATATTTGTTCCCTCATCCTTCACTTTACTCATCTCCTCTACTCCTTCATTCTCTCCCCCCATCTTCTCCTGCTCAGCTTCTGCCCCCAGATTATGGCATTCTTCCTCCACGTCTGCATTCGGAATCAAGTCCGTTGTTTCAGCATATTCAGCGCTCAAATCTTCCCCAGCCTCGTTGGGATTATCCACATTCTCCATCTGCGAATTTGTGAGGCAGGATGAATCCTCGTCGTCACGCCCCTCCATCATCACCTGCTCCTTCGAAGCACTACTTTGGGTGGGGATACTTTTTGTAACTTGAGTTCTACCTGAGTTTTTCAATTCATGTTTCCCTCTATTTGGAGTTTGGCTTCTAGCATTCCCTTTCACTAAAGCCTTATGGACGTTTACTGGAACCTTCTCTTCAATAGATTTGGCATCCCGGCTCTCATCCAAACCCGGGACGTCGTCCTTATATACCTGCTCACTTTCTGCAGTACCATCATCATCATCACCAATCACCGTGTCCTGCTTCTCAAACACACCACCACTTGCTGTTACAACATCGAAAGCGGAGCTCATTGCTTGCCTTTCTGCTTTACCTGCCTGCCCTAACCCAGTTTTTCCAAGGCCATTTGAATTGCGGTTACCTGCCTTTTCAGTTGCAGCAATTGGTCTCTCAAGCTCATCGCCCTCCTTCTGCACGTCCTCATGCTCCTCATCATCTTCCTTGTGAACGTACTCAGTCTCGTGTGGTGGATTTGGGTCATCTTCTTCGATGGTAGACAGTGCTTCTGATGTGACTTCAGACTGCAGAAGATTAGTTGCAGATGACTGAGCCTTGCTGTGGCGTTTGTTCTTACTCTGCAATGCAAGTACCAGTAGAGTGTTCTTCTCCACAAGCCTCTCTACCGCATTACTCCACTTGAGGAAGAAGCCGGGACCCAGCTGTTCCATCACCCCCAGAGTATCTAAATCTCCCAACTTTGACAACCAGCTCTCGTCGTCCTCATCAGCATCAGCAGCATCACCATTGCCATCAGGAACGCTTCCCTCATTCTCCCGCTCATTACTGCCCTTCTTCAAATCCTTTGCAACAGTCTGAGCCATCTTAGCTCCAACCTGTTTAGTTGAGGGTTTTGAAGAAACAGACTTGATCGACTTGGTAGCTGCAGCCGCACTGCTTCCCTCAGGTTCGTCGTTCTCCTTAGGTAACAACTCATCATGATCTCCTGGAACCTCCTCCTCCTCCTCCTCCTCCTCAGCTTTAGTAATTTCTTCGCCCTGAGTCTTAGGCTCCTCTTGAGCGGAGCCCGACTGCAGATGCTTATCAAACTTTTGAGCATTTCTGTTGAGAAGATTGAGGCTGAGGTTGGATGTTGAAGCCTTTTTCTTTGAATTAGGCTTGCCACCAACTTTTTTCTTTTTTACACCACCAATAGGTTGTTGCCTTGAGGCTTCACCATCAACGGTAGTATCATCATCTTTACCCTTTGAACCATCCATGTCGTTGTCGTCGTCTTCATCTGGATCGACATCCAGAGTGGGTTCCTGATCCGATTCATTCGTCTTATCTTGCGGTTTACCTCCCACCGGCGGTTTCATGCTTCCATCCCTTAGGAGATGATGATTGTTAGTGCTTGAATGTTGAGGCTGTTGTTCTTTGTCGGCATGCTGTCGTCCATCCTGATCCAATGTTGTAATAATCTCGTCGTTAGAAGTTGATGGTTTGTGGGATTCAGCCATGGGTCCATCTTCTTCAGCCAGCTCAGGATTATTACCATGGTGTTGCTCCAAAGAGGCAGCAGCCAGCAAGGCCTCCAAAACAAGGCTCGTCTCTTGAAGCTTCTTTATCACTGTATCAG
The DNA here is from genome assembly GCA_026898415.1 of Leonotis leonurus. Taxonomy (NCBI): domain Eukaryota; kingdom Viridiplantae; phylum Streptophyta; class Magnoliopsida; order Lamiales; family Lamiaceae; genus Leonotis; species Leonotis leonurus. The sequence goes on from JAPKLX010000001.1 coordinate 2,012,303, forward strand.
CCTTAGGCTTCTTCTTCCTCCTCCTCTCATCTTCTTCTTGCTGCGCCTCCTTACCCTCATTATTACTCTCCATATTTGTACCTTTACCTGCATCCATCGCCATTCTCACATCAACCTTAAAACAACTTTAAATCATGCATGCATATATTTCCATAATACTCTTTCTATCTTATACAAATTAAAAATTAATAAAATATTCATACTTTTCGTCAAACGAAACCAATTTCTCCTACTTACGAGGGAAGGAGTATTAATTTAACATTCACACAATTATTGGCTTATAGTTTAAAATTAAAAAAAAAACATATATTAAAACTAAAAAAAAAAAACTAAATACAAGTGCATATATAAACCGACATATGGTATACTGATCATAATTTAACAGTTGAAATTAAACAAACTAATTCTTGATAAATTGAGTTGAAGAGGAACAGAAGGAAGCAAATCTTTAAGAATATTGAAGGAACATTTTATTAATTAAAAAAGAAAGAAAGTGAACCGAATAGTTGGCTTGTGTACAAACTTACAAATTAACTATAATTTCTTTATAAACGACAAAGAAAATTATAATTAACATTATAAGAGTATGTTTGGCATGTAAGATAATAATTATACTATAGTCTGTAACTATCATAATATCACTATCTAGGTTGGATACCAAACATAGTCTAAATATATATTCCCTCCGTCCACCAATGTTTGTTACATTTTATCATTTTGGGCCGTCCACCAGTGTTTGTTACATTTTAAACTTTCCATTTATATCACGCACACTTCAATTAAATAATAATAACAAGTGGGACCCAAACTCCACTAACTACACTCTTTTATCTAAAGTCAAAGCACTACATTAAAATACGTGCCGGGTCAAAACGTAACAAACAATCGTGGACGGAGGGAGTAATATATATGTATAGAGATCTAGTAAAGAGAATGTACCGTGAGAAGGAGGAGTAGTATGTTGTGGTCGTAGAGCTTTAAGCTTGGTGAGGAAATATTTGAGGCCAAGTGCTAAGAAGGAAAGGAAGAGTAAACCAGCTACAGAGGTGCCAACTGCTAGTGGGGTGTGGTTATCACTTGGCGCCGAAGAAGGGCCTATAGTGCTGGGGCCACCTTGTTTCAAGGGCGGCGCTGCTAAATGCGGAAGTGCGGGATACAACGGCGCTATTGGTGCTGGTACTGGTACTGGTACTGGAGGTGGAGGTGGAGGAGAAGCTTCCGCTGGTGGAGGTGGTGGAGTTGCGGTGGGTGGTCGGGGTGGTGGAGGAGCAGAGGCTGGTGGAGGTG